>PVJS01056057.1:0-12466 GCA_004027185.1 Glis glis | reverse complement strand
CGCAACTTCGTGAGACCTGGTTTCAAAATAAAGCATAAAAAAATAGGGCCGGGGGTGTACCGCGGAGGTAGAACGCCCCTGTGTTCAATCCCCGGTACCGAAAAAAAAAAAAAAAAGTAATGGCATATAGAAAATAGATGAGCCCTCACAAAATCTAAGAGCTATCCTAAAATCATCACAATCCCTAATTTTATCAAGGTAATTTGCCCCTATTTTAATTACCTTACAGAAAAAAAATAAACCCTCTCTAAAGGAAGATGACACTATCCAGAGCCTAAAAAAATGACATATATATATATATATATATATATGACATTTCCAAATCAATCCCAAATCACTAGGGGATAAGTTTAACTGACCAAAATAAAAACAATAGGCTAGAAATAGACCCACAGGTTATTCATCTCCTGTAGTTTTCAGAGAGAAACTTTAAAATATATATAATTAATATGTTATGGAAAATAGATAATAAGATGCAAATTTCTGCATACAAAAATGAAATATATGAAAAGGAACATATTAAAATTAAATAACTAAAAATAAGAACATGATAAATGAATTTGAGATCACAGAAGATACAACAAAAGAGAAAATAAAAGAAAGATCAGCAAACAATATCTAGTTTGAATAATGATGAAAATAAAGAATAGAAAATATAGAAAAGACTGTGAGATTTGAGATATGATAAAAAGGCAAATATGTATTTGGGAAAAGAAAGGACAAAGACAAAATCTTAAAGACAAGACAAACTTCACATTAATTTTAAGGGAGAAACAAAAGACTTTTCAATAGAAACTATTAAATCCTAAAAAAGTGGAAAAATAAACTTTGATATTATGAAATAAAGTAAGTGCCAAATTTGAAGTATAAAAATGAAAGCAGAGGAGCTTCTGTTTCCAGGAAGAATGCAGACAATAAAATAAGCAAACATAGCTTTAGAGTTCTGTGAGATGATAACATTAATATTTTGAAGTCTCAAAAGAAGAGGAGCTAAAGGGTATGGCTAATTGAAGAAATAATGACTGAAAAGTTCCCAAAATTGGTAAAACTCAAAAGACTACAGATTCAAGAAGACGAGAAAACTCCAAGCAGGATCAACCCCAAGAAATCCAAACCCAGACACATCATAATTAGACCTCTGACAACAATAGCCAAAGGAAAAGGCTTGAAAGTACTAGAGGGCAATGACACCTTATCTACCAGGAAAAACAATTTGAATGACAGATTTCTCATCAGAAACCAAGGAAGCTATAGGGAGTGACACATATTTCAACTACTGAAAGAAAACAACTCAATCCAGAATACTTGCAAAAATATCCTTCAGGAACAAAGATAAAATCAAAATATTCTCAAATGAATGAAAGAATGTGTCACCAGCAGACCTACCATAAAAGAGTAGCTAAAGGAGGATCTCTAAACAGAAAAGAAATAATAAAAAGGAATCTTTGAACACCATGAAGAGAGAACATGGTAAACAAAATATGCTTAACCATAATAGACCTTCTTTCTCCTCTTAAGTTTTGTAAATTATGTTTGGCATTGGAACAACAGTTATAACACTGTATTATGTGACTCTAAACATATAGAGAAGGCATATTCAAGACAATTATATTATAGAGGGGTTTAGTGTAAAGGAAATGTTCAAGGAAGATAAAATGTCTGTACTTCACTCGACCTGGTAAAATGACATCAGTAGACTTTGATAAATTATGTATGTATAATGTAAATGGCAACCCATATAAAATCTATATTAAGATATATATTCAAAAGCACTATAAATAAATAAAAATTAACTCTAAAAATTTCCATATCCACAGAAAGGCCAGAAAACAAAACAAAGAAATTAAAAACAAAGAGAACAAATAGAAAACAAAAATAATAAATGGCAGACAATCTCTATCAGACCAATAAATACATTTCTGTAAATGATCTAAATATAACACCTAAAAGACAGAGATTGGCAGATTGCATCTTAAAAATGACCCAGAAATACACCTTCTACAAGAAACTCAGTTCAAATATTATTATTGAATAGATTACAAGTTTTCTTTCAGAGGATGAAAAAATATATAGCATGCAAATATTGATAAAAGGAAAGCAGGAGTGGCTATATAAATGTCAATAAAGTACAGATTTAAATCAAATTTAAATATCAGATACACAGAGGTACATTATATAATGACAAAAGGTTCAATCCACTAAGAAGACATAGCAAGTCTAAATGTGTACACACAAATAGTAGCATTATAAAATATTTTAAACAAAAACTGATAGGAATGAAGGAGAAATAGATAAATCCCCAATTATAATTGGAGACTAACAGTTTTCTCTCACTAATTTTTAAAAAGTCTAGATAGAAAATCAGCAAGGATATAGAAGAACTCAACAACACCATCAACTAACATTGACACAGAACAGTCCACCTAATAACAGCAGAATATGCATTCTTTTCAAGGATCCATGAAACATATAGCAAGGAGACCATATCCTGAGCCCTAAAGCTAACCTCAAAACATTTAAATCATACAGAGTTATCTGACCAGAATGAAGTGAAACTGACAATAACAGAAAGATTACAGAAAAACTCTACAACTACTTAGAAATTAAAAACATACTTCTAAAATAATGAATGAGTCAAATAGAAAGTCTTAAGAAAAATAAATTTTTAAGACTTAACTGAAGAAAAATGAAAACACAACATATCCAAATGTGTTGAGTTTAGCTAAAGAAGTGATGAAAAGGAAATTTATAGCACTAAATGCACACACAAGAAGAAAATTCCCAAATCAATAATCTATTCTCCAATCTCAAGAAGAGAGATAAATCAGATAGATGCAGAAGGAAGAAAATAATAAAGAAAAAAAGAGATCATTAAATTGAAAACAGAAAAATAAAACCAAGAAATAGTTATTAGAAACAATTAATACAATTAATACAATGAACAAGGCCCTATCAACACTGAGAAAAAAAGAGATCAACATGTATTACCATTATCAAAAATTAAAGACGAGCCAGATATGGTGGCACATGCCTGTAATCCCAGTACTTGAGAGAATTAAACAGGAGGATCACAAGTTCAAGACCAGCCTCAGCAGCTTAGTGATGAACTGTTTCAAAACAAAAAATAAAATAGGGCTGGGTGTATAGCTCAGAGGTAGAATGCCTCTGGGTTCAATCCCCAGTAACACACACACACACACACACACACACACACAAAAAGGAGATATTACTACATCAAAGAGATAATAAGGGAATGCTATGGCCATAAAATCTATAAAATTGATAATTTAGACAAATAGATTAATTCCTTAAATAAACTACCAGAATTCATCTGACATAAAATACATAATTTGAATAACCCTGTAAACTATTAATGAAATTGAATTCATAATTTTATACTCTCCAAAAAACTGACTGATTTCGATGGAGAATTCTAAGAAATATTGAAAAAGCACCAATTCTACACAATTTCTCCCAGAAAAATAAGAATACCTCTCATTTATTTTACAGAGTAAAATACTCTGCTGTCAAAACCAAACACAGTACTAATAATAAAACCACAGAACAATATCTATCTTGAATATAGATATAAAAATCCTTAATGAAATATTAGGAAATATAATCCATCAATGTATGTGTAAATAATTATAGACCATAACCAAGTGGAGTTTATTATAACGGATAAACTAGATTAATATTTGAAAATTAATCTATGTATTCTGCCATATTAATAGGTTGAATAAGAAAAATCATATAGTTATACTGATTGATGCAGAAAAAGCATTTGACAAAATTCAATATCCATTCATAATAAAAACTCACAGAGAAATAGGAATGTGAGGAACATTTTCAATCGATAAAAAGTATCTACCAAAAGTATACAGTACAGCTAACTTCATGCTTCATGGTGAATGAATATTTCCTTCTTAAGATCAGGAACAAAGCAAAAATATGCAGTCTTATTCAACAATAGGCTAGAAGTTCTAGCCATTTCAATAAGATGCAAAAAAGAAAAGAAATGAAAGGCATACAGATTGGAAAGGAAGAACTAAAACTGTATCCAACCGTGGATGAAATGGTTGTCTATATAGAAACCTTCTGGAAATTTACAACAACAACAAAAACACTCCTATAACTAATAAGTTTGTTCAGAAAGGTCACAGTATACAGTGTAATCATAAATTCAATCATATTTTTACATAGTAGTAATGAGTATGTGAAGCCTGAGTTTAAAAATCTAATATCATTTACAATTGCTGAAAACCCAATGAAATATAGTGTAAATCTAACAAAACATGTAGAGGGCTTACATTCTGAAAGGTACAAAATACCAATGAAAGAAATTAAAGAGCATTCAAATAAATGCAGAGGGATACTTTGTACATAGATTTGAAGATTTAGCAGTTCTCCCCTACTTGATATCCATGATTAACACAATTCTAATGAAAATGCCTGCAAGGTTTTTTTTGTAGATACACATAAAATTATTCTATAATCTGTACAGGAAGAAGATGGAATTAAAATAACTAAACCAAATTTGAAAAGAAGATTAAAATGGAAGGAGTCATTCTACCTGATTGCAGAACATATTATAGAGCTATAATTATCAAGACTGTGGTATTAGCATAAGGACAGACACACACATCAATGGAGCAAGAATAGAGAACCCAGAAATAGCCTCCATATGAGTATGGCCAATTGATTTTTGAAAAACATGCAGAGGCAATTCAGCAGAGGGAGGATATTCTTTTCAAAATATGGTACTAGAGCAATTGTGTATCCATGTGGCAGGGGTAGAACCCCAACCTAAACCTCATACCTTATATACAAATTAATCAGAGTGGTTAGATTTTAATGTAAAGCATACAACTATACAACTTTTAAAAGTAAACATCAAGCCAGGCGTGGTGGCGCATGCTTGTAATCCCAGTACTTGGGAGGCTGAGACCAGAGGATCCGGGTTCGCGGCCAGGCTCAGCTACTTAGTGAGGCCTCGGCAACTCAGTGAGACCCTGTTTCAAAATAAAGAATAAAAAATAGGGCTGGGGGTGTAGCTCAGAGGTAGAATGCCCCTGGGTTCAATCCCCAGTACCGCAAAAAAAACAAACATCAAGAAAATTTGGAAGTCTAAGTATAGGTGAACACTACTTGGCCACAACACTCAAATCATAATTTACAAAACAAATAATTAATAGACTGGACAAGTACTCTGTTAAAAGGATAAAAAAGACAAGGCACAGGCTAGAATATTTGCAAATCAGATAACTGATGAAGGTCTCACATCAAGTCAGGTTTGGTGGCACACACCTATAATCCCAGTTCTTGGGAGGCTGAGACAGGAGAATTGCAGGTTCAAGGCCACCCTTAGCAACATAGTGAGGGTCTTAGCAATTTAGTGAGACCCTGTTTCAAAATAAAAAATAATATAGGGCTGGAAGTATAGCTTGGAGGGAGAATGCTCCTGAGTTCAATCTCTAGTCTCTCTCTCTCTCTCTCTCTCTCTCTCTCTCTCTCTCTCTCACACACACACACACACACACACACACACAATACACCAAGAATACATAGGTGAAAAATAAGCACAAAAATATTTTCAACACCACTAACCATTAGAGAAATTCGAATTAAAACCATAATGAAATCAGAATGGCTAAAATAAAAAATAGTAACAGTACCAAATGTTGGCAAGGATGCAGAGAAACTGAATCATCCATACACTGATGGTGGGAATGTAAACTCACACAGCCACTATGGAAAACAGTTTGGCAGTTTCTTTTAAAAAATTAAACATGCCACTACCATATGACTCAGTAATTGCACTCCTGGACATTTATGAGAAATGAAGACTCAAACTCATAAACGAACACAAAAACCTGAGCATGCCTGTTTATAGTAATTATTTTTGTGATAGCCAAGAACTAGAAAAACCCTGATGCTTTCAATAGGTGAATGAATAAACAAACTATAGTTCATCTTTACCATAGACTACTGCTCAGGACTAAAGTGAAATGAGTCACCGATGCACACAAAAAGTTGCGTGAATATCTAGAGAATTTTGCTAAATGGAAAAACCAGTCTAAAAAGGTCACATACTGTATGATTCTATCTATATATGGTATGATTTAGATATGGTTCCTGTGTGTTCCCCAAGGCTTTGTGTGTTGGGAGCTTGGGCCTCGGTGTGGCAGTGTTGGGAGGTGGTATGGAACCTTTAAAGGATGTGGCCTAGTGCAAAGCAATTAGGTCATTATTTTGAGGGTGCTGGCCTCAAAGGAACTGTCCAGTTCTCAAGGGAGCCATGTAAGTTCACACGAGAAGGCTGTTACCAAAGAATAAACCTGGTCCCTCCTCAGTTTCTTTGACTTCCTGCGTCACCCTGCAATCTCTCCTTCGTGCACACGTTCCCACCACTGTGACACCATCCATAGGAGGTCCTCACTGGGACTGAGCAAACACTGACACCGTACCCATGAACCTTCACAACTGTGAGCTAACTAAACTCTTTTCTTTATAAAGTACTCAGCCTTAGGTATTTTATATAGTATTAGAAAGTGAACTAGCACATTTTTGATATGACAAAATTATAGAAATAAAAAAAGAGATGGGTGGTAGCTAGGGAATAAGGAGGGGTTAGAAAAGGGAAGAAAGTGTGTATGACTGTAAAAGGGCCATGTGAGGATCCTTGTGGTGCTGAAAATGTTCTGTATCTTGACTGTATCAACATCAATGTCCTGGTTGTAATATTGCACTACAGTTGTTTGCAAGATGCTATCTTTGGGAAAAGTAGATAAAGGATATATGAGTTTTCTCTGTGTTATTTCTTACAACCATATGTGAATCTACAGTTATTTGAAGATAAAAATTTAATTAGAATTTGTAAAATGAAGGTGACACAAGATGTTTTCACCTAAAATCTGAGAAAATTAGATCCAGCAGAATTATAATAAATTTCTAAGGAATTGTTTGGGCAGAAGAAAAATTATACCAGATGGAAACAGAGATACAGAAGGGGCAAACACGTAGGTAAATCTAAATGAATACCAATTTTATAAAATTAGAATATCTGTGGGGTATAAAATAAATATAGATCTAAAATAGAGTATAACATTAGCACAAAATAAAGGAAGATGGATATAATTAAAGTGTTCTAAGATTCTTGCATTATTGTAAAAGTACTAATAATAGTCTATAATAAGGTAAGAGTGCACAATGCAATCCTTACCGTATGTTCTAAAAGAACATATAGATAATAATGTAATAGAAGAGGAAAATACTTTTTAAAATACTTGATTTTGCCAGGCGTGGTGGCGCACGCTTGTAATCCCAGTACTTGTGAGGCTGAGACTGGAGGATCCCAGTTCGCGGTCAGCCTCAGCTACTTAGTGAGGCCCTCTGCAACTTAGCAAGACCCTGTTTCAAAATAAAGAACAAAAATAGGGCTGGGGGTGTAGCTCAGAGGTAGAATGGCCGTGGGTTCAATCCCCAGTACCGCAAAAAAAAAAACTTGATTTCCAAGAGAAGTAAGAAGGAAGGAAAAAGAAAAATAAATGATAGACTAAATAGAAAAGTATAGTAATAGTAAAGATTTAATTTTGAACATATTAATAATTACCATAATATATAAACTGAATAAATAGTCCAGTTAAAAGACCATGAACATCAGACTGTATTAATAAGCATATTCTAATGCTTCGTTTTATACAAGAGACACACTTGGAAAATAAAAGGACAGAAAAGCTAAAAGTAAAAATATAGAAGAGTATCTATTATACAAACTCTACCAAGCAAAAGCTGCTATAGCAATGTTAGCATCAAGAAATTGTACTTTATAGTAATAAAAGTAAGAAATATCACAAAAGATATGTTTCACTTCATAATTCACCTTTCTAAATATGTATACACTTAATAAAATAGCATCAAGAGAAATAGAAAAATTCAAAACCATAGTATTGATTTAACACGTCTTTCTCAGTAACTTATAAAACAAGCAGAAAAAGGTAGAGATACATATTTTAATGACAAAATTAACCAATCTAACCTAATTTACATATGAACAACGATGAGCTCAACAACCACAAAATATACGTTTTTTAAACATATTTACCAAAATTGAGTGCATGCTTGCTAGGTCATAATGAAGGTCTCAACAAATTATAAATGATTGAAGTCTTTTTAAGCAGTGGAATAAAGCTAGGAATAAATATTTTAAAAACAAGTAAAAAATGCCTCAGTGGAAATTAAGCAATACATTTCTCAATAAGCCACAAGTTAGAAAGATTTATGCCATAATTCAGAAATATTTTAAACTCAACAACAAAAATATATTAAAACTTACACACAGCTAAAGCACTATTTAATTAAAATGCATATATATCTTTTAAGCTGAGTTTCCACTTTTAGAATGGCATATCAAGAAGCCCCATGGACTCATTCCCTAGTGAAATAAGTATAACTTGTTAAAACTATTTTTAAAAAAATCACATAAAAGTCCCTGAAAATCATCCTAAGGGCATTCAGATAATGAAGAAACATTTATTCAAGAAAATATACTAAAACTCTGAAAGGATATTGAGACTCTGCAGCATTTAAGTCATGACTCCCTCCCTCCAGAACCCTGAGCTCAGTGTTATGGAAGCTCCTCTCTGAAAAGATGTGGCCAATGAGTTTGGACTCCTTTTCCCCTCAGCTTTCAATCAAGGAAAATGGTATCTCACTAGGAAAGGCAGGTCAGCAGCATTACTCCAGCTCTGAGGTTCAGGGCTCCCTTCTTCCATCCTGACCCACTCACAAGGCAGAAGCTGCACTCCAGGCATAGCAGGTCAAAAATCCCGAGGTCTGCCGGGCGTGGTGGCGCACGCTTGTAATCCCAGTACTTTGGGAGGCGGAGACCGGAGGATCCAGGTTCGCGGCCAGCCTCAGTGCGCATGTGCGCGCGATCTCTCTCTCTCCCTCTCTCTCTCTCTCTCTCTCTCTCTTCCCTCTCTCCTCTCTCTCTCTCTCTCTCTCTCTCTCTCTCTCTCTACCTAGTGAGGCCCTCCGCAACTTCGTGAGACCCGGTTTCAAAAATAAAGCATAAAAAAATAGGGCCGGGGGCATAGCGCAGAGGTAGAACGCCCCTGCGTTCAATTCCTGGTATCGCAAAAAAAAAAAAAAAAAAAAAATCCCGAGGTCTATATTGCCCTCAGTACAGTTTGCTGTGCTAGGTAAGGCAATCTGAGAAGATCAGAGGCTTCAACACTACCTAGTGCCCAGAGAAGTTACTCAGAATTTTTTCCTAGAGGGAGAGGCAATCCATAAGAATAATAAAAAGAAGGAAATAATAAAGGAAGAAGAAATTAATTAAGTAGAAAACAATGTACAATATAGAAAATGAAAAGGTCGGAAGTTGTGGGGTTTTAAAATAAATTAATAGCTCCTTAGAAGAAAAAAATGAGAAAGAATTATCAAATTATGATATTTTTAATAAAAAGAGGACATTATTACAAACCCTACAGATGTGAAGAAATAATAGCTTCCACAGGCTCTTAGAATAAGAAGACACCTTAGTATTTACCCTGCCCCATCTTCCTTCCAGTGGGGGAATCCCCTCTCTACTATCCCTGAGAGGGGATAAGCACTCGCTGGCTGAATATCTCTAGAAATGGTGAGCTCTCCATTACGAATTTTCAGGTCACCCAGTTGTAGGAATGTTCTCTTAGAAAGTGCTTCCTTATGATGGCCCAAATGTCCCCTCCCTAAAACTTTAATATCAGATATATGTTTTTCTCTTGGATGTTACAAGAGTAAACTGTATCCTTCTCTTCACGTGACTGCCTTTCAGAGACCTGAAGAAGCAGCTGTTTTGTTTGTGGCAGCAGTTACTAGTTGCTACCCCAAACCCATTTTCTCTTCTTCCATAGAAATACAATCTGTAGTTTGGAAAATAAAGATATTTTCTGGATTCCCTTACATCTCCATGGTTTTGTGGCTAAGGACAGTCCAATGGAGTGTAAATAGCTGTATAGCTTCCAGAACCTTTCTTGAAAACAAATAAGTTGTCTGGGCCCTTTGCCCTTTTTCATCTTCATTCCTTTCACCATCCTACTGTTTGGGAGCATGGAAGTGATGGCCACCACTGTGGACCATGAAGAAGTGAGCTGTATATCCTAGAGATGGATGGTGTTGGTGTGAGCTGGCAGAGGACTGGGTTACTGATGGCTTCATGGAGAAAAATCTACCATCTAGGCCTGGACTCTCACATCACATCACACACACACACACACACACACACACACACACACACACAGATTGAACAGATTGATTGATTGATTTTATTTGAGGTAAAATTATTATGTCAAGCCAGCAAGCCAGCTGGGAATACCCAGCTCTTAAGAGTGAACACCATCACAGATAGGAAAATGTGCGCAGGTGAAATGCCATGTTAAATAAACTATGGAATTTTATGAAATCTCCAGGAATCCTTAAAGGAGAAAATAGAATGTGGTACATCCAAAAGCATTGCAGAAAAAGTACTGGAAAACAGCTTTTCATTTATTTAAGTAATTAAATTAGTCACCTTTAATTAATACCTCATAATATTCATTCAAAGACTCCTTTGAATGGACACCGAGGAGTCACATGGATGGATGACAAAAAAAAAAAAAAAGAAAAGAAATACCAAAACCACGCACGGAATAAAAATGGCCTCGTCTTTCACTCTGTCTGCTTTGTCACAGACTAAATGAGAGAGATAAATTCTTCTCTTGGAGAGAGAGAATTCCTCACATGAAATTCAGGATTTTATTTTTAAGGGAAATAGTTCACAAATTACTTCACTATATTTAATTACCCACACAAAAGGAAAGCTGCAAAATATCATTTTCCTATCAGAACCATACAGTACAATTACAAGAAATGCTATAATAGGACCTTCGATTTTTGCCCTTTTTAAAAAAGATTATTTTAAGACCATTATTCTCTCTTTGTTTTCAGATTGATTCTGTTGCACATTTATAAATCTGATTTTCACAAATTATTAAGAATATATTCCTCCTTATTTCCAAAGAATAAGAAGGTAGGCTTTCCTTATGATGTCTGTGTTGAAAGTGCAGCTCCTACAAACAACTCCTAAACTCCATCTCCAGCCCCAAGTCATAAAGTTTATTGAATTTTTGTGCAAAATGTTCACATCAAGGACTATTGCTATGTTACAATGCAAAGTGCATGAACTTTGGAGTCAGGCACACCAAGATTTCCCAAATATAACATTTCACCTCTAAAACTTTGGGCAATTTACTTTACCTTTCTGAGCCTTGATTTTCATATCTATAAAATGAAAATGCTAATAACTACCTGCAGGCAATGATAAGGAGTGATGCTCAAATTTAGTAGTGTATCTGCGACAGAGAGACAGAATTAATCTCTATAATTAGGGAGAATAAATTAAGAAATGTGTTAATTAGGGTCTAGTTTACCTGTTTATGTGTCCTAAAGAATGGACTAACTTGAAATATGATTTTCTGTTTTTATTGAATTCCTTAGTGAATTATAATAGTTCTTAATATTAGGATAGCTACTCATTTATGTTTATATTTTCACAGCCTTCATTTCTATTTAATAACATCTAATGGCAGCTAAAACCATAGTATAGGATCATATTTAGCCTATTAAGTTATTGATTCTGTATAAAAGAGAGAAAAATAGGACATTAATTTATTAGTTGGCTGATATTAGCTTCTCTTCTAAGAAATTCACCCCTAAGAAGGCACATACCACATATACCAAGAACTGCTTTGGAGGTGGAGGTGATGGGCTAAGGTTAAATAACCTCCGAGTCTCCATCAGTGCCCTTTAAATGGCCACACTGCCAAGAACTGCTAATGCCTACTTGTTTATTTAATGCAAAGACTTTTCTATATAACCCTTACTTAGATTTATATAAAACAAGTGTTCTATTATTGTAATGGATGTGAACCTCACTTCAATAAAATCAAATGTATATAAATCCCCATGTCCCAAAATAATTAAGACATTTGAATCTTAACTACCTCCTCTGGTGAATATAAAATAATTTGATTTCAGAAAAAATGATTTATTACAACTTTTCAGAAAGACATTTGAATAAAGGAAGCAGATGTCAATATTGTTCTAACAGTTAAATTGATGAGCTATTTGGTATGGGTAATGTGATAGACAGATACTCCCTCCTACCCTTGTCCCAATTGCTGGAACCATTGAATATGTTATTTTATATGTCAAAGGAGAATAAAGATTGCCAATCAGCTGGCTTTAAAATAGGTAGATTCTCCTGGATCACCCAGTAACCCCAAGGTAATCACAAGAGATCTTTTAAGTGGAAGAGGGAAGTAGAAAGATGGCAGCAGGAGAAGGTCTTGGTCCAATGTTGGTGGCTTGGAAGATGGAGGAAGGGGACATGAACCAAAAGTGAGGGCGGCCTCTAGAGGCTGGGAAAGGAAGGGGAATAGTT
>PVJS01056056.1:0-12467 GCA_004027185.1 Glis glis | reverse complement strand
CCCCCGGCCCTATTTTTTTATACTTTATTTTGAAACCGGGTCTCACGAAGTTGTGGAGGGCCTCACTAGGTACAGAGAGAGAGACAGGGAGAGAGAGAGAGAGCTGAGGCTGGCTGCGAACCCGGATCCTCCGGTCTCCGCCTCTCAAAGTACTAGGATCACAAGCATGAGCCACCATGCCCGGCAGATTATGATTTTTAATCCATTTTACCACCTTATGTCTTTTGATTGGGGAGTTGAGGCCATTTATATTCAGTGTGATTATTGAGAGATGGGTTTTCATTCCTAACATTTTGAGGTTTAATTTCTGTTTGAGGTGTGTTTGTTCTTTGCCTAGTTGTCTGTTTGATGGAAATCACTTTCTCTGGTTCTGGCGTTTCCTTATTATTTCTTCTTTGTAATGAATCTCTTTGAGCATTATCTCTAGTGCTGGTTTGGAAGACATAAAGTCTTTCAGCTTCTGTTTGTCATGGAAAGTTATTTCCCCATCAAATTTGATAGATATCTTTGCTGGGTAGATAAATCTTGGCTGGAAGTTGTTTTCTTCCAGAGTTTGGAATATGTCGCTCCAGGTCCTCCTGGCTTTCATGACTTGGTTTGGAAGGTCGGGAGTGATTCTTATTCATTTGCCTCTGAACGTTACTTGCTTTTTTACTCTCGCTGCCTTCAAGATTCTCTCCTTGACCTCTACATTAGTCACTTTGATTATTATGTGGCGTGATGAACCTCTTCTCTGATCTTGTCTATTGGGGGTTCTATATGTTTTCTGTACCTGTGTGTCAACCTCTCTTTCTATGTTTGGAAAATTTTCTAATATTATTTCTCTGAATAGATTATTGATTCCTTTGGTTTCAGCTTCTAATCCCTCTTCTATGCCTATTATTCTTATGTTTGCTCTTTTAAGACTGGCTGAGATCTCTTCAATGTATAATTCATGCTGTTGAATTGTTTTTTCTAATTTATATACTATATGTTCATTTTTGGAGAGGTCATCTTCTAAGAGCGAGATTCTGTTTTCCATGTGGTCTAGACTATTTTTGATGGTCTGTATTGATGCCTTCATTTCAATTATTGCATCTTTCACTTCCTTCAGAGCTTCTTCTTGATTCCTGTTCAGGGTGTCAGATTCTTTGCTTATTTGATCCTTCATTACTTTCAGGCTCTCTCTGAATTCTTTTTGGAAATCCTGTATCATTTCCTCTATTGAAGTTCTGAATTGTCCTTCTGGCAATCTTTGCACTTCTGAGTTGGCGGGTTCTGTTGTTGTGGGATTGTGGGGGCTCATTGTTTCTTCGCTATTCTTCCTTTTCATGATTTCAGGTTTCTTATGTTTATACTTTTGTTGCCTTTGGTAGCTCTCTTTCTCTCTCTCACTCTGTAGGTATCCTATGTCTAATCTCTCTCCCTTTATAGTTTCTTATCCTGGATGTAGATAGTTGCTACTACGTGAGCCTTAAAGGTGAATAGCCTTTACTGAATGGTTATTCTCACTTGCTCAGTATAATGTCCATTTGCAGGCCCAATTCTTGGTCTCCTTCAGTGATTGGGACACCTTGCCTGGTACCTCTCACTACCTGTGCAGGCGACCAGTGGCGCTATTGCCCCTCTCACTGCAAGCATAGGTCTCCGCGGTCTCCACTTGGGCTGTCCCTATGTCTCTCTCTGGCTACACCTATGGCAGGTGTCACCAGCAGGGGGCCCTGGGCTTGTGTCTCTCTTTGCCTACAGAAACGGCGGGTGTCGCTTTGCCCCGATTCTGTGCAAACACGGAACTCCACGTTTTCCACAGAGAGGGCTGGTTTGGTCCAACCTTCCCCAGGTACCACAGCTGTATGTCCTGTGGTGATCCCCAGGGACTCTATAAGGGCGCTGTGACCTGTGGGCTGCAAGTCTGTCCCACCCAAATGTTGCCAGGGACTGTCTGCTTATCCACGCGTCTACCGCGTCCCACAGCAGACTCCACTCCTGCCTCCGCCAGGATAATCCACACAGTCTCAGACCCTGTGAATCCCTGTGGCCATGCTGGGTGATCTCTCCCTGGGGTGGCTCGTTGACTTATGTCTCGTTGAGCACTACTTTTAATCTCTGGGGGCGGAGGGGGGGTGGGCTCAGTCACTGCTGCAGGTTTTGGTTAAGCCTCCGGGCCCTGGGGACTCTGCCGAGTGTGGATCGAACTGTGGCTCACTTTTGTCGCTGATGCTCTTCAGTGCTGGTTCTAGAAGAGGTCCCTGGTTTCTTTGTTGGTGGCCTGCAGAAGCCACAATCTCTTGTATTTTTCTATACATATGTACATCATATGAAGCTTAGGTTACAAAATTGGCAAAGTCAGGTTACTTTTCTTCTAAAGTTAATCTGACTTGAAATCTTAATTCAGATGGGTTGTGGGAGTTTACTTGCTGTTCTATTGGCGCTCTTCCCTCACTATCCAAACCTCACCTCCAGGGTGGGATTCTCCAGCAAAGCAAGGGATGTAGGGAGGCCTCCCTGGATTCAGACCACAGAGGTCCTGCTAAGATGCCCACTGCCCTGGCCCTTTTGATTCCTTGGAAGTCAAAAGTCCAATGAGGTTGCTGTTTCTGTGCACATGGGCAGGAAGGCTACTGCAGAGGCCAGGAGACCCCTGGGTGTCCCATATAATCCTCCCCCTTTAGGCCAAAAAAATGCAGGCAACTAACTGATAGAAGGTCCCCAGCAGCAGAGCATAGATGTGGATATCAGCTCTACTGCAGAGCCTCTCCTAGCCCACCCCAGGCCCTACCTTCTTGCCTTCTTTCTGAACAGTTCCCAGACCCTCTCCTCATTCTAGCCCTAGTACCTGTCCAGATACTCTCCTTACTATTTTCTTTAACTAGAATTTACTTGTCTCTCTTCTTTATCCTCTAACTGGAATTTGCATTTACCTAACATTTATTGAGAACCTACTATGTGCCAGAGTGTCTATGAGACTCACTTTACCTCATTACATCTATTACTTCTCATAATCACCCTATGAGATAGATACTCTTATTGGTACCCATTTTACAGATGAGGAAAGTAAGGCTTTGAAAGGTTAAGTTCTTTATTCATAGTAATACAGCTAACAAACCCCAGCTCTGTCTGACTAAAGAGCTACTATTCTGAACCAGCATTCCAGACTGTCTCATGCCAGTGCTGCCTCTTCTAGGAAGCCTCCTCAGACTTTTTCCCCAATTCTGAACTAACAGTCTATGGGAAAGTGCCAAATAGGTGTTCATCAAACTGTTTCCTCTTTTACCTGTACATTCAGCTAAATAACATTTCCCATCCTCCCTTGTAGTTAGGTTGGTCATGTGACTGGGTTCCAGTTAATGAAATATTTAGGTTAGTGGAAGTGGTAAGGGTCATGCCCAGACCTGGCTCATGAAAACCTCCCATCCGCACTCTCTCCACACCCACTGGCTGGATGCCTCTTCTCCAAAGTAACCTCAGGGCCACATGATGTAGACGGCAGAAGGCCTGGCAACCTAGGTCGCAGATGACCGTGTAGAACAGAATCCCCCCTCTCCACTGCAACCAGCCCCAGATTAAACCATTATATGAGAGAAAAATAAACTTTTATCATGTTAGGCTGCTGCATTTATCTGTTAATTTCAACTGGAGCTGATGTTACCTTAACTAATATACCTTCCTTCGAGGTTTTCTTTCATCCATAGACTCCATAATGGTGGATTTACATAGGCATCAACTCTAAGACATGCTCCCATCCCCAACACACACATCAGAGTGAACTAAGTTCCATGGAATGCCAAGGGCAGTTTTGAAGGGGGGGGGGACAAAAGGCAGCTTGCAGGATACATGCGGAAAGAGGGAAAGAGAGTGGAGCTTATAAGTGGATCAAATTGTACATTACAGCTGGGCATGGTGGTGTATGCCTGTAATCCCAGTACTAGGGAGGTTGAGACAGGAGGATTGCATGTTCAAGGCCAGCCCTTGGTAACTTAGTGAGACCCTGTTTTAAAATAAAAAAGAAAATGGGTCTGGAGACATAGTTCAGAGGTAGAATACCCCTCGATTCAAGCCCCAGTTCCACACACACACAAAAATTGTATTTTACAAACATTTGACTTGTGTGTGGCTTAATGGCCTTTGCTAAACATAATCTTGTCCCACTTCCATACCCACCACTCAGCTACTCTAGAGGTGTCAAATCCTAGGATGCATAAAAATTACCTGAGGACCTCGTTCTGGGACAGATGCCTGAGGTTCTCCTCCCCCAAGTTCTAACCAATCAGGTTGGGGTGAGGTCCAGACATGGACATCTCTAATTAGCCTTCCCTGTGGTCCCCAGGCAAGTGGCTCACACCCTGATGAGACAGTTGAACAAATGCTTCCCTAAAGTCACCGCTGAGCCCCACTTCTCCGTATCCTACCAGCAAGCCTGGGGTGGCCGTCAGAACTCACAGGCAGCATTCACGAGGCCCAAGGCCTTCTGCTAGCATTGGATTCTCAGCAACTCTTTTATGAATGATGCAGCATTTTATGTACTCATCTAGAATTTAATTGCCATGTATTTGAATGTTCCTATGGGAAAATGAGCTCTCATTTGGTGAATTACAAGCTACCTTTGAAAATAAAACCCATTCTTAATGAGAAACTATCTTCACAAGGAGAGAAGGTACCTGGTCCAATGCAAGGCTTCCCTCAAGAACCTGAAAGAAAGCAAATACAAGGCATCCATAAAGCATATAAAAAGCCTACATAAAAAAGCATATATAACAATGGTCTGAGTGGCCACCTTAAAACTAGCCTGTGAGACATGATCTGGTGGCAGCAGGAAAATCCACCCTCAAGAGACAGCCCAGCACTGGGGTCTGGCTGCTTTGACTGGAACTCAACTGGGTATATTAATTCACTGTTCTCAAGCTTCATTCTTGTCCCATCTTCTCAATTTTTGACATACCTGCCCACCCCCAATATTTATTTAATAGTTCCCTTTAAATTGATACACTACACATAAGCTTTTTTTAAATTTAAAATACTGAAAAGGAAACTCTTGTATAAGGGAAAATATTTGTATGAAAATTAGAAAGGATCCTGAACCAGAAACAAAGTGGTGCCCCAGGGTGAGAGGTCAGAGGTCACAGAGACCAGGAGTGGGATGGACTGCAGCAGGTGGAGGTGGCACAGAGCAGGTGAGGGGGGTGGGCAGCAGCCCTGAGAGAAAGAGAGAAACTGCAGGGGACAGAAAGCTTGCTGGGAGGCCGTGGAGGAAAGCAGGTGGAGGTGAGCAAGGCCACACCTGGGGAAGGAGCCGTGGGGACTGGGATAGGGGGTACTACAGGGATGGGGAAAGGAGCCAGGGGGGAAGCTTCAGGGCATCCAGGGCCGGAGGAGACTCAGACTGGGGGCTGAGATCCCTGCAGCCTTGGGATTTAGGGGGAGGAGATAAGATAGGGAATGGGGAAGTTGAGGTCCAGTATGGGATGCTGGGGGAGGATGTTAGGGAAGGGGAAGTTGAGGTGGGGGAACATGGAGATGAGAGAGCTGAGGAAGGGCCATGGCAAGGCTACATGGGCATGGGAGGAGCTGGGGAACAGCTACAGAATTGCACCCTCCCCACAGTGCTGGGCTGCAGGGGTGTCTTCCTGGGACTGCACTGCAGTGAGGTGTGCTGCCAGCCGCAAGGAGAGAGATGATGTATTGACATCTGCATTTCATCCTCAGGGAGATACCCAGTACTTGGGAGGCTGAGACAGGAGGATCATAGGTTTAAGGCCAGCCTCAGCAACTTAGCAAGATCGTGTTTCAAAATGAAAAATAAATAAAAACGGCTGAAGGGTGTAAATTGGAGTTAGAGTGCCCCGGGTTCCAGTCCCAGTACTGATAAACAAACAAACAAACAAATAAATAAATAATAAAACAAATATAAATGTATATCCCCCCAAAAACTTCTTTTTTAAATTAAAAAAAAATTTTTTTTGCAGTACCGGGGATTGAACCCAGGGGCGTTCTACCTCCGAGCTACACCCCCGGCCCTATTTTTTTATTCTTTATTTTGAAACTGGGTCTATTTTTTATTCTTTATTTTGAAACTAGGTCTCACGAAGTTGTGGAGGGCCTCACTAGGCTGGCCGCGAACCCGGATCCTCTGGTCTCCGCCCCCCAAGTACTGGGATTACAAGCGTGCGCCAACATGCCCAGCTCCCAAAAAACTTCTATGTCACCAGAAGGAGGGCTGCTTGGCAGAAGCCAGGTTGAATGAGAGGGGGAATGGGGCAAATGCCAGCCCTGCCTGTTCCCAGCACCCCTGATGGGGTGAGAAAGGACTCGCCCTGTCTCATTCTAGAAAGTAGGTCCACTAAGGCAGGAACCTGTCTTATTTCCCACAGCACCAGAGCACTACCCAACACAGTCGGACGTAAAAAACATTTATTGACTGACTGGGTGCCCAGGTGAGTGGGTGACAGGTGGCAATTATCCACATGGTGAAGGTGGCCAAGTCAGACTTAGTCCGACGTCATTGGCTTTGGATTCTGCCGAGGAGCACCTCCTGGGCCGTGGGACTCACAAGGCCCCTTTGATGCCACTGTCTACAGGAGGGAAGCCCTTGTCATGCAGAACCTTGGCAAGTACACATCTCTCTTCTCACTTTAAGTTATCTGTCTTGGAGGCAAATTCATTCTCAGTATTTTTGCAAAACCAACCTACTGAGTCTGACAGGTTGATATCAGGCTCTGGGTCATGAACATTATAATAATAGTAGTAAAATAGCTAAAATTACTGAGTGCTTATTCTATACCAGGCATTGTAAATTAACAAATATTATCTCATTTGCTCCTAACCACCCTGTGAGAAGCACCCAGTGATGATCCTCTCAGAGGGGTGAAGCTCTTGCCCAAGTTCACCCGCTAGTGAATGGCAGCCCTGAAATGCTGGCAGTGGACACAAGCATCCACAGTGTCTCTTCTCACTGTCTGTATTGGATTCACACCTCTGCAGTGTGCCCCCACTCAATGCAAAGTAATGAAGGCACACTGGACTGGGGGACAGGGACTTGGATTTGACCTTTCTAAAGTTTGCTGACTGTATAGCTTTGAGCAACAGTCACTCAGCTCCTTAGAGCCTCGGTTGATTCAGTTGTAAAACAGAAGCAACAATATCTGCTCGATGCATGTTATCCCTTTGCAGTTACTGAAGAAATCAAATAGTGTAGATGGCAACACTTTGCAAAAGACAAAACACTGTGTTTAAGGGATTATAATTATACAGATGAATAGGGCAGGTGAATAATGACCCAGACTCAAGTCGTTGCTGTGACTGTTTTGGTTCTAAGGGAACGGCATTGTTTTTTTCCCTCTTTCTCTGAGCCCTGACTCGGGATTTGTCTTTCAAAGGAGTCTCCAGAGTAGTTGCCCTGTCTCAATGTGAAATCCAGGAAAGGTCTGAGTCAGGCAGGTCAGGATACCAGGAGGCCAGAGACAGGGAGGCCCAGAGGAGGGAGGGGACGCCATCCTCCTTTTGAGGCAAGGATATGGAAATTGACTGCCCCGGGGCCTCTCCCTCGCCTGACGCTATGTGCAGGTAAACCCCACTTGCCTGTGTTAGGGATCTTTCTGCTAATGATGAGGGGAATCGTGGCTCTGCCCTGCTGAGGTGGAGGAAGACAGCCTGGATGCTGTATCCCAGTCTTCAAACTGTCCTTTGGTTTCCTGAACCGCCAGCTCAGGGTGGGATCTGAGCCTGGCACCTTCTCCCAAGCTGGATGCCTGTCCACACTGGCCACCTCCCATAGATGCCACAGACCCAGGGAAGCCTGTGTGAGCCCCTGAAAGCCCCTGGGCCTTGAACCTTATCTTCAGGGAGGCAGCCTTCATCTGGGAGTGGGCACAACCATCACCCCAGAGAGACACCTCCTCTGTTTGGGCAGAAACTTTAGACTTCTAAGAAGCTTAGCTTCAGCCCTTGACCTCTCTATTTTCTTTTTCTACTTAAAGGGGGAAAATCTATTGCCAGGCTATTTTAGGTGAACTCACTGGAAAAAAAAATGAGAAAGAAGAAAATCAGCATGAGGACGTCACAGGCTATTTTTAGCTGGATCTCCTCTCCCTCCAGGACACAGGCTCTATTTGGGAACCTTGTATCTTGGTGGGCAGCCAACCTTGTGCTTTTTCACAGAGTAATCCCCTGGAGTACGGCAAAGGCTTCTGGTCCTTCTCACTGTTTTTATGGAGCGCAGTTTGTCAGTGGCAGCCTAACCTCCGTTCTGGCCTGGCGCTCATGGCCTCCGGCAGCTCAGCATCTTTTCTACTGTACACAGCACTCTGCAGGCAGGACCTCTGCCCCTCCAGGCTTCAGACACGTCAGAGCAGAGCAACTCTTTGCAAACTAATCAGTTTGTATCCAGGTCACATGTCATTATGGAACATCATTATTTGCCGGCCCAAGAATCCTTGTTCACTAAGAATTGAAATCATGTGAAATGTTGCTTGATCTGGAATCCTTGCTTCTAAATACAAACCCAGAAATTCATGTGTGCTTTTAATTCAAATAGAGGAAGAGGCTATTTTGCTTTTGAGATGAAAATTGGAAAAAGAACAAACATAAACAAATGGGATTGAAGTTCACCAGTGACCAAAGCCAGCTAAGATACAGGTCAGGGACGGTCAGCATTGCGGGGGGGTGAGATTCAGCGTGGGAGGCGATCAGGCAGCAAAATGGAAAGGAAGGCACCTGATAGCTAATAGTCTCACTCCCAGAAAGAGCCATTAGGAATGACAAAAGTCCTGGATCCCAGTTTCTAGTTAGAAGCCAATGGAGTGAGAGATGGCTGGGAATCAGATCTCTACCATCAGGTAAGAGAGGCAACAGAGAGTACACACTCTGAAATGCACAATTTTGGGCCAGAGAGGATAGTAATTCTTGGGATACATGAACAGTTTATTTTTCTTTTCCAAAATGGAAGTGGCTTTTTGCTCTAAGTATGAAATGATTTATGTGCATTGTGAAGAGTGAAAATCATCCCAATGCCCCCACCAGTGATAGCCATAGTCACCATTTCCAGGAATAATACGCAGCCACGCGCTTAGATACATATATACACAAACACACTAAAACAAAGGCATGGAAATCTTGAAGGACAGCCAAATATTGAATTGGGAGACTCAGTTATTTGCTTTTGGCTAAATCAGACATGGAGGGGGCCTAGGGGAACATGTTTCTTTTTCTTGACACCACCTCCCACAGTGCTGTTGTGGGGAAACTTAGCCTGTCTGTCTGGAGGGAGCTGCTTTCCTCTGCAACTGCACTAATCTTGACTCAGTCCTTCCCCAGCCCTGTCTCTCCCGGCAGCACTCTGCTCTCTCTGTGGTCTGGTATTGGTTTCCCCAAATCATCCTCTCACCCTGGGTCATCCAACAATGGTAATGGTTCACGTCTGCTGAGTAATGACTGTAGTTGCCTACTGTATCTCCTTTAGTGCTCACAACATTCCTATGAACTTACGTTATCCTCATTTCACAACGAAGAAACTTAGGCCCAGAGAGGTTGACTTGCCCAAAATCACAAATCTGAATGGAGAAGACGTGATACCAATTCCATGTCTGGTTGACCCCAGAACCCAAGCTTATGTTATGCTGGCTGCTTCAACAATGGTAGACAGTATGGTTTGGTTTTTATGGTTAATTTACATCAAACTCAGTACAAATTCATTAAGTAGGCCATGGGATACCTGGATTAAACATTGTTTCTGGGTGTGTCTGTGAGTGTGTTTCTGGATGAGATTAGCATTTGAATCAATGGACTCAGTAGATTGTTTTTCTCAGTGTGATTGGGCCTCACCCCAGCTCTTGAAGACCTGCATGGAACAAAAGGCAGAGGAAGGAAGAATTCACCCTTTTTTGCTTTCTGCATGCTTGCTTGAACTGGGTTATTGATCTTCTCCTGCCTTGCACTGGGATTTATACTAACAGTTCCCCCTAGTTCTTTGGCTGCAGACTTGGACTGAAACTTTATCACTGGATCTCTCAAGTCTCCAGCTTGCTGACTACAGATCTGCTGCTTAAATTAGTTCCAACTTTTGTCAGTTGGTGTTTTCAGTTTGGCTCCTAAGTCCTTTTGACACCATTTCCATAGTCTTTAATCGCTTTCTTGTTCTTACATGAGATGTTCTAGTGTTATCTTGTATATTTCCTCCATGGACCTATAATCAGTCATTTCTTCAAGGATCCTAGGTTCCTTTTCATGAGAAGTAGAATTTAAGAACTACAATCTGGGCATTAGGGATGTCCATTGCTATTGGGTTATTGTTTCTAGTCCTTTTGGGTAGACTAGGAAATAGACTTTTATTGTGACAAAATACATCATGAATTCATACTGATAATTCAATTCAAATTCAGGACTGCTACTGTATTGGGTTGAACCACATGAAATTGCCACTTCTGTAAGTCAAAAATATTTAAATATGTACAATTTTGATTGGTTTAACCTAATACATTCACACTCCTCTTCTTAGATAAATGGTAATATATGATACACACTTCTCTTCACTATGCTTTTTCATATTAGATGATAACCTTTGTTTATTTTCTAGTCATCCTAGACAAGGTCTAATACTTCTAGAAATTAGTAAAAAGACCAACAATTTAATAGAAAATAAATAAAGGTTATTGTCTTGGTCTATTTGGATATCTATAACAAAGTACCATAGATGGGGAGCTTAAAACCAACAGAATTTTATTTAGATTCATTTCTCACAGTTCTAAAAGCTGGAAAGTCAAGGTTCAATGTTTGGTGAGGGCCTCTACCTGGTTCATAGGCAATGCCTCCTCTCTGTGTCCTCACATAGTAGAAGGGTTGAGGGATATCCTTGGCATCCATTTTATAAGGGCACTAATCCCACGCATGAGGGGTCTACACTCACAATTTAATCACCTTCAAAAAGCTCCACCTCCTAATAACATAATGTTGGTGATGAGGCTTCAACATATGAATCTGAGATGGGGGTACACAAACATTCAGACTATAGCAGTTATCAACAAATAGTTTACATAAAGGATCCAAGAAAAATATGCTTAGCTTTACTCAATATGCTTAGCTTAGCTCAAACGAATGGAGGATTAAATGCAAATTAAAGCTACCATTATATACCATTTTTTTCATATAACAAGTTTGATATTAAACTCTAGGTAAGGCTGTGGAGAAAGACTCTCATACACTGATGGTAAGAATGGAAGTTTGAGCTGGGCGTGGTGGCGCATGCTTGTAATCCCAGTACTTGGGAGGTGGAGACCGGAGGATCCGGGTTCGCATCCAGCCTCAGCTACTTAGTGAGGCCCTCTGCAACTTCGTGAGACCCGGTCTCAAAATAAAGGATAAAAAATAGGGCTGGGGGTGTAGCTCAGAGGTAGAACACCCCTGGATTCAATCCCGGTACCGCAAAAAAAAAAAAGAATGGAAGTTTGTATAACCACTATGGAGTACTTATAACTTAGCAAAATCTACCAAAATAAAACATAGCAGTCAGCAACTCCACATCTAGGAATGTATTTTATGGATATATTTACACAGTATAAAATAACACATATAAAAATTTATTTATGGCATTGGTGTTTGTAATAGCAAATACATGGAAATAACCCAAATGTCCATCAATAGAGGACTAGCAAGATAAGTTGTAACTTAAAGACAATGATGAATCTAGGTTCTGGTAAGGAATAATATTCAAGATATGTGAACACAACAAGGCCAGAACTTTAAGTGTACTTTAAAAGCTTTTGTGTAAAAATGAGGAGGAGGGAGAAAATGAAATATATACTTGCATTTGCTCACATATGCTGAGGAAATTCTGGAAGACCATATGAGAAATTGATGACAGTGGTTAACCTGGAGCAGAGCTGAAAATTGTGTGGATGAGGCTGAGAATGGCAGACAGACTTTTTGCTATATATAGTTACACATTTAAAATTTACAAACCATGTAAGCTGTTACAGGTTCAAAAAGAAAATAAAAAAGTATAGTAAGAAGTTAAGAAAATAGAAGCCCCAGTCAGCTTCACTCCTGCAACCCCGTTATCACTGCCAGTCTCCAGTGGCAACCTGGCAAATGAAAGCGCTGACCTCTACCAACCACAGGCACTAAACCATGCCTTGTGTAGCTAACAGAAATAAATTAAGTTTGTGGCAAATAATAACATAATTAAGAATGGGGAGAACCTGAGGCAGGTTTTTGCAAGGGGAAATCATAAGCTCATTAATTTTCACAAGTTATTAGAGTGTTAATTAAATATCGGGTTACTGAAGGAAAGTATTTTTTGAAGGAAAATTGCCAAGAGGAGAACAAGAAATAGTGCTGATCCATTGGTATGGCTTGAATATCGGTGATGCCCCCCCCCCCAAGGTCCATATAAAAAGGCTTGGTTCCAGGGTGATAGTGTTGCGAGGTCCTGTGGACCTTTAATAAGTAGAGCCTAGCCGGGCGTGGTAGCGCACGCTTTTTTTTTTTTTTTTTTTTTA
>PVJS01056055.1:0-12466 GCA_004027185.1 Glis glis | reverse complement strand
AGGCCCTCCGCAACTTCGTGAGACCCGGTTTCAAAATAAAGTATAAAAAATAGGGCCGAGGATGTAGCGTGGAGGTAGAATGCCCCTGGGTTCAATCCCCAGTACTGCAAAAAAAAAAAAAAAAAATCAATTGACTATAAGTTTGTGAACTTTTCAACAAATGGTGCTGGGAAAACTGGTTATCTACCTGTAGAAAAATGGGACTAAATCCTTACCTCTCACCCTGCACAGGAGTCAACTCGAGATGGATTAAAGACCTGGAAGTTAGATCAGAGTCTGTGAAATTATTAGAAGAAGGCATTGGTTCAACACTCCAACATATAGGCACAGGTAGAAACTTCCTCAACAAGACCTCTAAAGCACAGGAAATTAAAACAAGAATTAGTAAGTGGCATAGCATTAAACTACAAAGCTTCTGCTCATCAAAAGAAACCATCAAGAGCCTAAAGAGAAAGCCTACAGAATGGGAGAAGATATTTGCAAACTATCCCTCTGACAGGGGTCTAAAATCTAGGATATACAAAGAACTTAAAAGGCTTTACACTAAGAAAATAAATAATCCGATCAAGAAGTGGGCAACTGAAATGAATAGACACTTCACGAAAGAAGAGATACAAATGGCCAATAGATACATGAAAAAATGTTCAACATCATTAGCAATCAGGGAGATGCTAATCAAACCTACTCTAAGATTTCATCTAACCCCAATTAGAATGGCAATCATTAAGAAGTCAAACAACAACAAATGTTGGTGAGGATGTGGGGAAATTGGGGGGACACTAAGTTGGTGGGATTGCAAACTAGTTCAACCACTATGGAGATCAGTGTTTAGATTCCTCAGAAAACTGGGAATGGACCCACCATATGATCCAGCTATACCACTACTGAGTATCATACCAAAGGGATTGAAACCAGAAAACTACAGTAATATATGCATACCCATGTTCATAGCAGCACAATTCACAGTGGCAAAATTATGGAAACAACCTAGGTGTCCATCAACAGATGAGTGGATTACAAAATTGTGGAAAATATGCACAATGGAATTCTACTCAGCAATAAAGAAGAACAAAATAACATCATTTGCAAGAAAGTGGAAGGATCTGGGGAATATGTTAAGCAAGTTCAGTCAATCACAAAAAAAGAAGGGACATATGTTTTCATTAATATGTGCAACCTAGGGAGTAGTGGGGACACACAAGGGACTCTGGCTGATAATGGAGAACCCTCAGCTGAACAAGGGAAGTGGTACAAAGGGAAGGGGAAGGGCAAGAAAGAAGTGAATTAGTGGAATTACTATCAAAAACAATGTGTACATGTGTGAATATACCAACATCATTCTTGGTACTTCATACAAGTGGGGGGATGCAGGGGGGGGACACTAAGAGCTGTGTGCATGTATATTAAGATCAAATAGATATTCATTGCGATGCAAGACTCCACTGCACCAATAAAAGCATGTTAAAAATATTTTGGATTTGGGGCACAGAGTAAACCCATATGTACTAGAAATTATTTATGAAAAAAGTTCACATATGAATGCATTAACCATAAATCAAAATATAATTTATTTCTTCTCTGACTTTGTGAACCACAATAAAATACTGAATTTATTTGATTCAGAAACTTATTACCATGGATTAAATTTATAGATTAAAAATATCTTCTTGTGTGATTCTTGAAGAAAAGAATACTAAAACATCATGTTTCTAAGATGTCCCTTTTAATTTTCTGGAACCTAGCTAGATAAGTTAAAAAATAGTAAAAGTGGACTCAGACTAGAGAATCAAGGTAAATACTGGATTTTCTCTGTAAACACTCCTCAATAAATCTTACATCTCACTTCTCATATCCAAGCATCTTTGGTCTCTCAGCAACCTATCCCACTCCCCTTACATAACTGCTCTATGGTCCTTACACTTAGAGAGTTTATATACTAAGTATGAATCTTGTTCTATATTTTAAACTTTTAAATTTATGATGGGCATATATATTTATTTTGCTTGGTGATATATTATGTTCCCTTAGTAATACATGAATAAATATATTTAAATGGACATAAATAATTAAAATGAATTAATGCATTTGTCAATGGCAGAGTCTTAGAGATTGCCTGTGAAAACTGTCCTAACAAAGCATTACAGCAAGGGGCTCACCACAACTTCTTTTCATGATGCAACTGAAAACATTTTATAGTTCATAAAGATGGATAGATATAGTGTGTAGGATTTATTGCTCTCATATGCTTCATCTTGGGGGGGCACTGGGGATTGAACCCAAGGGCATTCTACCTTTGAGCTACAGCCACAGAGCTTTTTATTTTTAAACAGGTTTTCACTAATTTGATGAGGGGCTCACTAAGTTGCTGAGGCTGATCTCAAACTTTTGATTCTCCTGTCTCAGCCTCCCAAGCACTGGGATTATAGGCAGGCGCCACTGTGCCCAGCTCATATGCTTTATCTTAAGCTTAAATTATTTTAAAATAGCATGAAAGAGACTTTCTTTTTTGGTAATAGTAGTTTGAAGCACAGAGTCAGCAAAGTGGTGAAGAATTATGAGTCAATCACCTCCAGAAAAAGGACAATCTGGGGGTAGTCTAGTAATTCAGAGTAGCTTGAATATCTGAACCTTGATCTTAGTTTATCGAATTTCACAGAAGTATATATTTTTCACTGATATAAATTAGTTTAAAAAGAAAATATAGTGTATGTATAAAAGAACAATCCATAACAGGGAATTCAGCATAGCTAAAAGATCAGCAAAGTGCTATTAAAAGTTAGAATGAGTAAGACCAGGAAGACATTAGAATGATTAAAAAAATCTTTTATTTTCCTTTTTGGTTTGTATTTACATAGGGGAGGGAGCCAGTATCATATGCATTTGCTACCTGATTTTGACCCAATATAATTGTGAAACACATGGTGTAGTGAAAAAGAAAATACACATTTTAAAATGATTATCAAAGATACTGCACAAAGCACATGTACAACCTTGGAATTAATACTTACATTTTTTTGTGACCACGAATTGTGCCTACTTTTTGTCTGTTAATTTGGTATCCACAAACAAAAGATAAAAGTTAACATGGACAAATGCTTTTAGTTCTTTCCACTAGTTAAAGGAATAACTCATGCCAGGAATTTGAAGTTAGTGATTGAAATAAAATAAACGGTTTTACCTTTCTTCCTTTCTTTCTTTCTTTCTTTCTTTCTTTCTTTCTTTCTCTCTCTCTCTCTCTCTCTCTCTCTCTCTCTCTTTCTCTCCCTCTCTTTCTTTTCTTTCCTTCTTCTTTCTTTTCTCTTCTTCTTTCTTTTTTTCTTTTCTCCCTCATATTATTTATTATCCGGTCTTGCTTCCAGCATGTTCCAATTTGAACTCTGGGGTTAAAATTTCTGGATGCTGATTCTATCAAAATTAATTGTTTCAAATTATGGCTGATTTTTTTCTCATCTCTAACAGTACAGATTCTGCAATTTAAATTTATTTCCAAGGGATTTAAAGAGTGAAGGAAAATGTGAATTTAATGGTGATAAAAACTTCAAGTAATTTATCAAAGTTTAAGTAAGTGATTCAATACAAATTGTTCTTACCAATAAATATTACACCACTTTCCTAAGAGAAATAAAAACCACCATTTTATTTTTGTGCTACCATAAATAACCCAATAATTTTGTCCTCCTTTCTCCTATGCAAAGAATACATTTTATAGCTAAGTTTTTCTAAACCATTTATAGATTTTTAATATCTTATAATTTTGGGCTTAATCTTCTAAAGATACTAAAATAGATCAGTTGTTTGAAAGAAAATCTTTCTGAAAGCCCTCCATTGTTAATTTTCTAGATTTTCTAAAAATATAAATATTTTCCTCCATTATTATTTAAAAATTATATCATAGCTTCAATCTTGATGGAAGTTATCACCTTTTCTTTGTGCTAAATGGAGCAGTTACCTGGACATTTTTTTCTCTGTGTTTTCTCCTTTTGTAGTATTTTTTAAATAGTGTTTTGTTAAACAAATATAATACCAATGTGTCCACCCCCTTCCCTCAACAGATGGCTAATAGCAGATGGTACAGATGATTGTTCATATATATTCCAAACAGAATCAAGAAATCCAGGTGTGTGCATTTGTTGCTACTAAACTCAACTTCAACCATTTAATTATATCCAAAAGTATTTCCTTAAATTTAACCCCACTTATACTACCATAAGAAAGATATTCATTTATACTTCTCTCTTGATCAGTAAGCCAGTTTCCTTGTTAACTTTCATTCTTAGTATGCTGTGGTTTCTCCTTATAATATTAAATATTTTAACTTCTTAAAAATAAATAAAAATGTCTTAACAAAAAGCTATACACATGAAATAAAAGCAGTACATCAAAATGTACAATTTAACCTTAAATTTCCTCCTAGCTTTTCATGCATATATTAAGAAAAATTATTCTATGTGCATGTGTTAAAGCACACTCACACAGTTGCATAAACACACACATAAGTACATATCTTTATGTTATCAGAAGTAATATACCTTATATAGCTCATCATATGACACCAAATATTCACTTCGCTTCTTAACACAATTGTATAAAATTTTTATACATAAGATTTGTACAGTCCTTATGGATTCTTTGTTCTGTTCTTTATTGATGTTATAATAAGAAACACAATGTAATTCAATGTTTTTCTAGTTCCAAGATGTCCTAGATCAAGTTAAATAGTATCTATTGATACTCTTATTGGATTTTTGATAGATCTTATTTAAATAGCTATGTCTTCTCTTTGACTTCAGCAATTTTAGCAATTGTGTGTGTGTGTGTGTGTGTGTTTGTAGTATAGTGTTTGTTCAGGCAGTAAATGTAATATAAATGTTCTTTTTCAGGTTTTTTAGTTCATTGTTCTATATTTTATGAGGATACATGTATTCTAAATAAAGAATATGTAAATCACAAAAATAATGCAGCCAACACATCCATATGTCAGAACTCAGACAAAACTGATGTTGAATTATAACTTTTTAATTTTTAGCAAAGAAAATGTTATAAATGTATTATATTCCTTGCCATTTTTCAGAAGCAGACAATATCCTGAATGGTGTGTGCATTTTTATGAATTATATAGACAGATTTTATAAATTACTTACATAAGAATCATACATGTTACAATTGATAGAAGTATTTTATTTACTATGATTTAACTTGATATATTTCACTCATTTTATATTTCTATAATATCACAGAAAGCCTGTAATACTTCATATTTTCTTAATTTGTTAATATCTAATTTTAACTTCATTTATTACTTTAAATTTTAATCTTCATCTTATTAAATTTTTAATAAATCAATATTTGAAATTTGACATATTCTTATGTAGCCTTAACTAGAAAAGTAATGCATCAAATTATGGCCTTATTCCATGTTCTGACACTTGAATTTTTTAACATGCTTTTATTGGTGCATTGGAGTCTCACATCACAATGAATATCTATTTGATGTTAACATACATGCACACAGCTCTTAGTGTCCCTCTCCTGCCTCCCCCATCCATATGAAGTACTGAGAATGCTGTTGGTATATTCACACATGTACACATTGTTTATGATAGTAATTCCACTGATTCACTTATTTATTACCCTTCCCCTTCCCTTGTACAACTTCCCTTAAGTCACTGAGGGTTTTCCATTATCAGCCAGAGTCCCTTGTGTGTCCCCACTACTCCCTAGGTTGCACATATTAATGAAAACATATGTCCCTTCTTTTTTTGTGATTGATCTCGCTTAACATAATATTCTCCAGATCCTTCCACTTTCTTGCAAATGATGTTATTTTGTTCTTCTTTATTGCTGAGTAGAATTCCATTGTGCATATTTTCCACAATTTTGTAATCCACTCATCTGTTGATGGACACCTAGGTTGTTTCCATAATTTGGCCACTGTGAATTGTGCTGCTATGAACATGGGTATACATATATTACTGTAGTTTTCTAGTTTCAATCCCTTTTGTGTGATACCCAATAGTGCTATAGCTGGATCATATGGTGGGTCCATTCCCAGTTTTCTGAAGAATCTCCACACTGATCTCCATAGTGATTGAACTAGTTTGCAACTGACACTTGAATTTTTAGGATATTTATTTTCTAGACACTTTGCAATATAATTTTGGTTTTGATTTTTACTTGATATACTATTTGTATTTAAATTGAATTTTATAGTGTTTTAATGTTATGGTGATTGTTATTTTTATTATACTGAGATTAGAAAAAGGTCTTTTTATAGTATTTTTTATGAATGTTAACTAAGATTTACTTCATGGTCTAGTTTAGGACTGATTTTACTCAATATCTCTTTCAATTAAGATAGTCTACTTGAAATATTCCTAAATACTTTTCTTTCTTTGTGTGTGGTACTGGGAATGGAACCTAGGGGCCTTTTACCTCTAGGCTATCCTCCTAGACCTATTTTATTTTTTATTTGGAAATAGGGTCTCGCTAAGTTGCTGAGAGCCTCACTAAATTACTGAGGGTGGCTGTGAACCTGCAATCCTCCTATCTTAGCCTCCCAAGTACTGGAATTACAAGCATGTGCCACCATGCCTGGCTCTGTATACTTTATTTTAGAAATCTAATTATATACATTGTTTACAATTTATAACTAATTTTTATTTTAATTTATTTTACATGTTTACAATTATGTTTTTAAAATTTATTTCAATATTTAAGATTGAAAGAATGAAGCACTATAGATAGGAAATATTAATATTCCTTCTCCAATATTCATTCAGACTTATTCAGTGTAGTTTTTCAGGGTTTCATAGATGAAACGTCAGATGGGTTCCCCTAATTTTTTAGTCACTCTTAATATCATAATGGTCTTTATGGTGTTATTAAAATTTCTACTTTATTCTAATACTATATATTTCAAAATTTATGTATAAAAACAATGTTTCAAGCTATGCAGATTTTAGTAAAGGAAGAGGGCATATCTGTTTTTTTTTATCTCCCTCTTTTTTAAGTTTTTACACCTATGTACTTCCCATTTGAGCTACCACTATTTCCTGTGGGGATCCAGATGGATAGGAGAGTAGAAAGATCAGGAACTATATATTTGCCCAATGTTGTCTTGATTTGACATTGTCGTTTATGGACTTGAGGTGTATTCTAGTTGTTTCTCTCAAGGTGCTCCCTTCTAGATTGCTTATAAATTTCCTCTCTAATACATCTGATTGAAGGAGCTTCCATGATGAAATCAAACCTATCTTCTTCTAGTTGTGTGCACTATCACTTTAGCTTCAGGGGGTACCAATATTTCTCTAGTTCATCCTGGAAAGAAGCATTTTATTTCAGATATTTTAAAATGATTCTCAAGACGGGGACACTGAGGAGTCTAAACCTGGGCCAAAGGAAATATTTAGCTTTGTACTGAAAAGAGCAGATCTAAGTTGGGTTTTAGAAAACAAGTATTTCCCCCTCCTCTTCCAAATGTAAATGCTCTAATTATTCCTCTGACCCTGAATGAAAACAGCTGTTTTTCAGCTCTTAGAAAATATTAAATTATGTGGTCACATGGGTTACAAAAAATGTTTATTGGGTCATTACCAGCACATTAGTTCAGGAGGCAGTGTCACATGTTGATGTTAGACCATGGATTCTTTAAACAGTTTTCCTGCACTTAAGTCCAAGTGTCAATGTTTAATAACTGTTGTGGTCAGATATAGAATGTCCCCTGAAGAGTGCAGGGTTAATATATTTAAGTCATGAGGTTTGTAATTTCATCTGGATGTAAATCCATTGTAATGGATTTGTCTGGGTGGTAATGTAGGCCAGTGGGGCGTGGCTGGAGAAGGTGGATCCCTGGGGGTGTAACCTTAGGGATTGTGCTTGTGTCTTTGAATCCCCTTGCTCTCTCTCTGCTTCCAGCCTCTGTGATGTGAAAAGTCCATGTGCTCTCCCTCTCTGTTTATTGCTTCCATGCCTTGAGATCCATAGACCCTGGTATCACATGGATTGAACCCAGAATCTCCAAGAAACTGTGAGCAAATAAATCTTCCTTCCTCTAAGTTGTGAGGTCAGTAGTTCTTTTGAATGATAGCAGTGAGAATGTTGATTGAGACAATAACTGTGACTTTGGGAAAATCCTTTACATAACTATGCTTTAGTTTTTGCATTTGTAAAATGATAATAATAGCATATGAGTCATATAATCTTGTTTAAGTATTTATAATTTCAGTAGTACAGGGCTTGCATAGAGTAATATCTTAGAGACCTGGAATATCTAAAACATCTATTTTAGCTCAGGCTAATTCAAGTCTGAGTCCTTTATTAGGAAAGGGCAGGCTTGCTTTGAGAGCTTCATTTCCATCTACATGTATGCCATTTCCTTCTATTTTAATAGATGGTTACTACTTTCATGATGTTCTTGGATCATGGTAAAAGAGAAGTAAGAGAATAGAAATATCTTATCTTTCTTGATTTGGCATTAGTTGTCTCTGGGATTGGCATGTCTATTTTGCTCTCTTTATGACTATATAATTGAAATTCCCTTGATGTTTCTTCATTGACTGCTAAAGAAATGAAGTTCACTGATGATTTCAATGTTTATTGGTTAAATCACTTTGAAGAAAATTTAATTATACCAGAAAGCTAAAATGCATGTACTCTGTGACCTTTAAATTTCATTTCTAAGTGTCTGCCCTAGAGAAACTCTCACACATGTGTACAAGGATCCTAATATTAGAATGTTTATTGAAACTCTCTGTAATAATGAAAAAGTGAGAAACCACCTAACTATCCCTCAAATAATATTCCAGCTAGGTTACTCATAAATGTTCCTCAAACTCTCAATATACCTGATCAAAATTTCTCCATTAGTTTTTACATCCCTTTATTCTATATTTTCATATGATTTTATTTGAAATAACCCCTTCAAGTTTTAATGCCTTTCCCATATCTACCTTATTTACCTAGCATATATCTATAAGGTGCATAGAATTCCATCTCCCCAGTTTTAAAAATCATGTGCTTAATAATGCTTATATCATCTAGATATTAAAGTTAAAAATTCAAGATTAGCATGGCCAATAAATATTTAGATATCACCCTTTCCCATACTAGAACTGCATTAAAAGTATTAAATACATTCTTAATGCTTTTAACCTGGCTAAAAAGGCTAATTTTTTCATGTTTTGGATCCAGACTATATTCTTTATATTTATGTAACATTTGGTCTATATTATTTTCCTTATCATTTTCTGAATAGACCAGTAAGTAATTTTTCATATCCTAACCTAAAATACCTTTACATTCAAAATTTAGCATCCTTATATTCTTTCCACTAAATACTCATATATACATAACCTCACACACACATACACACATAAACTCACACCATATATGTACAAGCAACCTTAACATAGACTAACCCTGCACAAATTTTATGTCAATGTTCAAGTACTACTTACTTGAGAAAGTCTCTCTTGATAACATATATCAGCCATAAGCTTTCATTGCAAACTACTATTTTCATAAAAACTACAATTGAATAATTATGTCTCAATTACTTTTGTTTTATACCTGTCTTCCCCACTAGGACATAAACACATTGTTAAATAAAGGGATGAATACATGCATGAATGATTGAATGGATAGAAATTAGGTCAACCGAAATTAGAATTTCTAATTAATGTCAATAGGCCACCAGTTTCTTATCTATTAAACCAGACTAATACAATATATCTTACAGAGTAGTGAAGATTAAACTATATAAATTACAACAAAGTATATAAAGTACACATATATAGTATATATACATATATATATAGTTAATGTGATAAATCAGTGTGAATTATTAACATTAATGTTCATCTTACTAGGGGATTGTTCAATAAATAAATCATAAATTTATTTTAAAAAGATAATATAAGAGATTAGATTATTTGAAAAATCTTTTACTACATACATTTAGAAATGCTTCAAAAATCTCATTAAATTATTAGATAATTTTCAAAGAGACTAGTGAAAATTTCCAGAGATCAAAATCAAATGAAAAATAGAACACTAAATATCCTTAATATTTCATGGAGAAGGTTGTCAATTTTAGAGTTCTAGAAGCTTAAATTTTGATGCCTCATTACGGGCTGAAATGGAGACCTTGAACATGAGAAGTAGGTGGTTAGAAATGAGACATATACTCATATCTAACATATTTGAAAGCCTCAGTCTCAGGAAGGAGCTGGCTAGAAACACAAATAAAATATCAAAGAAAAAAGGAAAAGATATGGAATGAATTGGCTGGCAAGGAAAAGAAAAAGAAAGAAAGAGAGAGGGAACAATTATACCAGAGAGATGGCAAGAAACATTATTTTTCTCATAGCATGGTCGAAAATGACAAGATGGCAGTCCAAAATTATAACACACAGGGGACAAAAGGGAAAACAACACTGAGTAACAGCACACATATCAAATAAATCAATGGATATTATACAAAAGCAGTTTATTTAACAATAAAATAGATGAATTTTGAAAAGATTTTTAATGGAATAGAGACAAAGCAAATATAAGCAATAGCAAGAAGTAAAGTACATGTTGGACATGTTGGTTATTCTTGCCTCAGAAGGATTAAATACTTTAAAAATATGTACTCTAATCCCCAGAAACTATCAATATATAATGTTACATGATTAGGGCAAAATAAAGTCACACATGGTATTAAGGAATTAATTTGTTACAACCAAAATAGGTAACTGATACAGATTTGAGTGCTGGAAATGAGGTGCTTCCCTAACACGTAACTGAAAATATACATGGAATTGGCAATGGACAAAGTCTGGATGAATTTTGAGAGTCATAATAGAAAAGCCAAGATTGTCTTAAACATGCAGTTAAAAGAAATCTGGACCTTAAAAATCCTTTCAATGAGAGCTCAGAAGGAAGTAAGGAGGATTTCTTATTAGAGAATATCCAAATTTGTATAGACTTTTGGTAGAAATATGTGTACATTAAAAGAGCTGCTGATAAATATTCAGAAAGAAGTCCAAGAACATGTTACTGGAAACTTGAGAACAAAGGCTCATGTCACTCTTTGCACTGAATTGTAACCTGTAACTATATGGAAACCAGAATTTGCAAATAAAGAACTTATATTTAACTGCCTACACAAGAGGAAAAAGATTGATTGAGGGTAGAACTAGTATAAAAAAAGAATGAGAAATTGATGATTTGGGTATTTCTTGACTTATCCAAAGTGCAAATGACCCCCAACTTATGACTTTCCTATTTGATCAGGAAACCATGGGTGTTGTGGAAAACCTTTTGTTCATAGAAAGATCAAAGGTTCAGGGTACTCAGTTACACATAAGATACTTTGAAGAGATAATATGTGTGACAAATGGTATCCAATAACCCTCACAGTCAACCCCAGAAATAGATATGGAGTTAAAATGGAAAGATCTGGAGAGGAGCTTTTCATTTGGAAGAGACTAAGGGAATAAATCTCTGTGATAAATGTAGGAAATCCACTATGTTTTTGGGATTTTATCCCAGGAGACACCTTGTCAGCTCTAACCAAAAGGAACATGGAGAATACAGTTGAAAGAAGGATGTCAACCCTAAAGGCAAGGAAGAATCCAAAACAGCTACTGTACTACAAGTACTGTACTACCTTTCTTGAAAAAGGAAGTTTGACTCCATGGGTGGAGATAAGAGCAAAGAAAAATAGTTTCAAGTTACCTAGGCTTACTCTTAGTTCTTGATAACAATAGATTTTTCCTGGATGGATTTCCCAATTGCTTGGGATAGATATCTTTTTTCCCTCACACTTTCTTCCCAGTTGAACTGGACAGTATATACAGTCATGCTGAAATAAGGACATTTCAGTCAATGATGGGTTGTATGTTTGATGGTGATCAGACAAGATCACATCATCCATCAATGATGTAAGAATATCAATGGACGATGTGTAAGGACACTCTACATGTAAGGACACTCTGACATTTGCACAATGAGGAAGTCGCCTAACCACATATTTTTCAGAATGTGTTCTTATTATGCATCTCATGTCTATAAACTTGTGTTTTCTCACAACTGTGTTTCAGGAGCAAATGACTTGACTTGTGTTATAGTTTCATGGTGACACAGATGGAGAGGAATTTTGACTATGAATTATTTCCAAGTCTTATCTATATCTGATAAAAGTGATGAGATTTGAGATTTTTGAACTGATGAGGTATCTCACTATGAGTTTGTGGTCTACTGGGATGGGATATTAAAGAACCTTGGGATGGGGGTGAATATATTTACATGTGAAGTAAACAAATATCAGGGGACCAAAGGAAGGAACATGATAAAATAATAATGTTCCAAAGATGTTAATGTCCTAAACCCTTAAATCATTAAATATATTTCATGGGAATAGGGGATTAAGTTTTCAGATGGAATTAAGACTCCGTGTGTGTGTGTGTGTGTGTGTGTGTGT
>PVJS01056054.1:0-12467 GCA_004027185.1 Glis glis | reverse complement strand
GCGGAACCGGGGATTGAACGCGGGGGCGTTCTACCTCCGCGCCAAGCCCCCGGCCCTATGTTTTATACTTTATTTTGAAACCGGGTCTCACGAAGTTGCGGAGGGCCTCACTAAGTAGAGAAAGAGAGAGAGAGAGAGAGACAGGGAGAGAGAGAGAAAGAGAGCTGAGGCTGGCCGCGAACCCGGATCCTCCGGTCTCCGCCTCCCAAAGTACTGGGATTACAAGCGTGCGCCACCACGCCCGGCTTTTTCCCCTGTATTTAATAGACATCCTGGAAGTTCAGGGAAGACAATGATGACATAGCCCTCCCCAAGCTGAGGTACTCGGCATTCCTTTTTAGGAGTTGCATTCCAACAAACAGGTGATGTGGACTGTGTAGTGTCTCTGCTGCGGGTGGTACCCAGGACGACTCTGGCTTCAGAGAGGCCATGCTGATGGGGGCCAGGGCAGCTACACACAAGCCCCTCTCTGTGGCCTCCCGTTTCCAGGACATCTGCCTGACCACATGCTCAAGGCCCACTGATTCCTGGTTCAAATATTGTTCATTTTGAAAGAAGAGACATGGTCCAGGTCAAGTGAGTTCTTACACTCAGGTAGCCTTTTTAGGGCCATTTTACTAGCCCATTCTGAAAAAAAAATTTAAATGTTTGATGTAGTTATCTCAAGAAGAAGAAAAAGAGTCTAGCAGTTCACTTTCTAATTCAGGCCCCTCCTGGGTGAATGTATGGCAGGGAGGGTGCTCTAAACTTAGCATTGGTGGTGGGATGTAAGGAGAGAATGCTCAGTGGTAAGACTTTCCCCCTTGCACCCTACAAACACACCTTTCTACCATTTTTCCCAAGCATGTCTGCAAACTGTGAGACATCACTGGACAACAGCCCAGCTCTCAGCCCCCCAAAAAACCACTTCCACCTGTCACACAAGAAAAGTTTATTGAAAAATAAAGCTCTCCCTAGTTTTCTCTACAACAGTGGGAAACAAAGCAGTGTTCTCTATGCCAGTACAGTACATTTGGACGGCGACACCTTATTTGCAGGATCCTGCATGACTTAACCCCGGAAGTGAACAGCAGAAATCGCGTGTACCAGGATCTGTTTGAAGACGCTTAACATCAGGGTTGTGACAGCAACGACAGTAGAAGGGACACACCATTTCCTTTGGCATCAACTATTAACGCTATCTTCCTGTTAATACTTGGGCAGGACAGTGAGCAACATGCTTCTCCTGTTGGCTCTGTCTCAGCTTTGGCAGGCGTGACAGCGCTGAGGTTCCCGACCTGCTGTCCCAGAGAGGCGCTCAGACCTCCAGCACCGCTGCCCACCCCCATCCTCCACACACAGGCGGAGGCCCCACCTACCACAGCAGCACTCATCTCTCCTGCAGTGGGGTCGGGGTGGGGGTGAAGGACTGTCTTACGGTGCTACAGAATCTGGGGCCCAGAGTGAGGCTTTGAAGAAGGTAAATTCCAATCATTACATTCACAGAACTGTAAGACTGCTGAGCAGTTGAAACCAAAGGAATTTGAAAAAGACACAGAACTCCAGAAAGTTCCCCCACATTCCATGACCACAATCTATCCAGAGTTATGCCAACACAGGGCAGGAGATAAAACTTTAAATCCTCCAGGGAAGTAAGAGGCCAAATCCTTCCCAAAAGCAAACTGATAAATTTAAGTGATTTGGGAATACGTAACTAAACCATGAGTGAACAGCCTCTGAGAGCTGTTCTAAAGGAGGCCAAAGTCTTTGTCCCGGGCGGTGGGTTTTCTCTGGGACCAAGCCCTGGAATTAACTCTAAATTAGATGGAAACTTGTGAGGTAACCAGTCTGTTAGGGCCACCCTGGCCAGCAGGGGGCAGCAAAGGGGAGTTCCTGGGGAATGTACAAGTTCCAGTGATCATTCCTTCCCCCCTAATTAACACAGAAAAGTTTCTACTGTTGCATTGCAGAGGAATAGAATTATCTTTAATTCAGGGGTTCAATCTGTCAGCGAACTCCTTTTAATTTCTAGCTCAAAAAGTTGCTCCAAGAAACCCCTGGAATGTTCCAGAAGATATCAGCGGGGTGAGGTCCAGTATGTGGCCAAAGGTCACCCTTTCTTTCCCTTTTCAACTCTAGTTAATAAATTCTTGCAGCCTTGTTTCATTGGGGGCTCAAGTCTGGCATACTTTAAATCACTCAGTGCACTCAGGAATACAGTGAAATTTCAACTACCAGGGTAGGCGCAGAACTAGGACACTCTAAACCAGTAACTCCTACGACATTCGATCAACTTGGAGTAATATTTCCATGTAGGTATTATTTTGAGTCAACAGCGAGGGCGTGAGCTCAGCTCTTTATTTCTCGGGTTTTATGAAATGCTAGTAATAACAATATTTAACATTTACTAGGGCTTACTATGTGTCAGGCACCGTGCTAAACACTGAATCCTCACGAAACCCTAAGTGCTAGGAAAGCTAGGGTAATTTTTTTTTCTGCATCCAAGACTATACAGCTAATTTGGTCTTTTGCTATACGTAAAAACTTGGTGTTCCACCTTTTTGTTGAAACCAACAAGAATGAAAGGAACTCATCCTCAGCTTTATAGAACTGCCAACTTCCTAAATGAGTATGAATCTACTTATGTCCACCCATCAAGTCACATGAAGATGCTCTGCAGCCTCATAGGGATGGATGGGATTAGAATAAAGCCAATATGGAAATTAAAATATTTGCAAATAAATAAAACAATCCAGGCTTGGGATAGTAACACATACAACAGAGCCTGTCGTTAACAAAATAGACTTTTTTTTTTAATCGAGAATTTTTGGAGCTGGGTGCAGTGGTGCACACCTGTAATCTCAGCTACTCAGGAGGCTGAGGCAGGAGGACCGCAAGTTCGAGGCCAGCCTGGGCAACTTAGCGAGACCCTGTCTCAAAAAAAAAAAAAGAAAAAAAAAGAAAAGAAAAAGAACAGGTTGGGGATGTAGCTCAGTGGTAGAACGCTTGCATTGCATAGCATGCGTGAGACCCTGGGTTCAATCCCCAGTATTGTAATAAAAAATATTGGGGGGCACAGGAGAGGGTAGCAGTGTCTAATTACAGAACACAACCTAGGTAAAATACCTTGGTCTGGTCTAGAAAGCACATACCTACAATAAACAACACACAGTTTCACATCAGTGCCTTTGCTATCAGTGAATTGTACACAGTTCTACCCCCAAGGGAGTAATTATTCACTTTCACTAAATCCTGCATTCACCCACCAAGGAAACAAGAAGGGGTCACACAGTCTCTTCCATTCATGATGCTAACCAGCTAAAGTATTTCTGGGCTACTGCTTATAACAAGCTCAGTGCAACTCCTCACATAGGGCTGGGCCTTCGACCTCGCCACACCTCAGCAAGTGCCAGGGTGGCATGGAGCTCAGGTCTGTGGGTTCTTGGCAACCAGCAGTCCCAAGACAGACACAAAGACACAGCCGAGTCTGGAGAAAGCCATCCCTCTTCTTAGCGTCCTCATGGGGGATAGAAGGGTACAACACACACTGTGTCCTTGGGTGTCCATTTCTGGTGTCCAGCTTGAACATCTGCAGGAACTGTCCTGTCTCCAGCACCCTTCAACAGCACCCAAACTCAAAAAACCAACCCCAAAGAAAAGTGAAAAGGCACATCAAGGAAAACAAGTATCACCAAAGAAACAGACTCCCAACATTTCCAAACACATGGCAAACACAAAAAAGGAAACTATAATAAGCAGCAACAAAAACCCAATCAAAGCAAAAATGCAAAAGGCGACTCCATTTGTACATGTGCAAATCAAATTGCATACACGAAATCAATGAGGTGTTTACTGGCATTCAAAGAAGTGTTTTCCCTTGCAGGAGGTTTTACTCTGGAAAGTGTTTACCTTACAAAGGAAAGTTTCCTCTCTCAATAAATTAATGTTTTTCCCTCAAATCACCATGGGAAAAATAATCCAAAAGGCCAGGCAAGATATGATTATAGCGAGGAAAACATTAATCCTGATTTCATATTTCTTTCCCCGTGGAACAGTCATCAATTCCAAATCGGCTTACATTTCTATAAAATTCTGCAATGGCAAAACTATTGCAGGTGCCCCCCACGCACCATAGGAGGCACCTTCCTCTCTTTTTTTCCACACCTGGAAGATGGGAACTCCTCCAGTCTCCCCTGGAGGGTCACTGACGTATCTGGTCCAAGGGTCCAAGTTCCGGGAGGCCTGGGAACTGCTATACATTCAGGCGTCAGCAAATTGATAATGCCCTTAACAACAGGAGTGTGGGTTTGTTTGCCCTAAGGGCAGCAGCCCGAGCAGTGGAACTCAGGCTCACTTCTATTTAAGACTGGACCGGGGGAAATAAGAGGAATTTTTAAATGGGAGAAAGTGCTCTTTTGGACTATTGGAGCCCAAGGTCTTGACTTGGAAAAGAGGAACAGGACAGCCAAAAGGCCCTGACCTCAGGGGCAGCCAGCAAATGATTCTTGAGGCTTCTGCAGGCAGGGACAAGGTGGCTTTCCAAGCTCTTGCTTTCTGAATTGCTGCGCTTGTTTCAACGCTCTCTCCAGCAGGTTGACTTAGCCCAGCCTGGGAAATCAGGCTCCGCTCACAAGCGCCCCCTGCTGGCCAACTGCCTGCACTGTCATCCTCAGCCTGGGAAGCTCCCGGAAGAGCCCAGGAGAGGGCAGAGCTGGCCCAGGAATTGCAGGTCTGGGAACCCAAGCAAACTTCCACTTCTAGGGTGCGGCCAAGAGGCCCCCACACAGGGAAAAGGCCCTTCATAACAGTGAGCATGCAGGTTCTCTCTCCTCCTGCCGCAGGAAACTGCCCTCGCAAAGCTTAAAGAAATGAATACACACGCTCGCACTCCACGAGCTAGGATTCCTTTGGACTCCACTCTTGCAACTGGGCCCAGGCAGAAGCTCTTCCCAGCAGGTCTCAGGGCTGTGGCCTCCCCATCAGTCTGCTCCCTGGCAGATGTGCTCAGGGGACACCTGAGAGGTGGAGACCCTGGCTGCCCCTCTCCATTTCTACAGGTGGAGGCACAATTCAGACCCACTGAGCAGTGATCTAGGGCCTAAGGAGAGAAGAAAAAGGCTGGCTGGGCATTTGGCATTATTTATGCACAGGGGTGGAAATCGAGAAGCAGGCAGATTCAACTTTCCTGACCTAAAGGCTCCATTCTCCTGCTGGTCCCCACCAAGCAGGACTCTTCCCTTCCATCACTTCTTGGAGGCCCACCTATGCATCAGCCTTGCCCAGCTGTTCTGCCTGGCAGGGGCCCCACCTGCCTCCCCTGGACTTCCCGTGCACAGCCAGGGCTGGGTGGGTAACACCCACGACTCCCATCAAAAGGACAGGGCTCACTCTCATCATCATGTGGGTGTCAGGGGCTTCACCAGAAATTCACACACTTATATGCAGAGCACGGAAGCCCAGGGGTTGGGAACTTACACAAAGGCAGAGCTCAGCGGCTCCAGGGTGTGGGAGGCCAGGGTGTGGGAGGCGGGGGCTGCCCAGCCTTCTTAGAATAACTGTGCCTGGAGTAAAGACAGCCCCAGGCTCCTCCCCTTGCAAGCCACAGCCACTAGCATTCAACCTGAGCTGCACCAGCTCCCTGGGTGAACATCAAGTTCACCGAGAGCCTATTTCCCAGACTTCAGTGATATCAGACATCAGAGGGGACTTGGCATAAGAACACCTGTCAGGAGCCCAGCTCCCGACCTGCCACTAATTCTTAAGGACCCACTTCACTCCTGTCCAAATCTCAGCTCTCTGGGGGCTGAAGAGCCAGCCCTCCAGGACCAAGGGGGCTCTTCGGGTCCCACACATCTACGCTCCTCCTTACAGTGGCTGTGTGGTGGGGCGCGGGGGGGATTTACCACAAACTAGCAAACAAAAGTTCCGCAATCCCCCATTTCTTTACCAAAAGAATTCTAACCTGAAAGTAGGACCACGGTGGGTAGGGAGGGGACACAGAGGAAAGGGGTCTCTCTTGACTACAAAACAGCTCCATCTTTCGTCCCTGGCTGGGCTCTCTGAACATCACAGGCACGTCCCCCTGCCAGGGGTGACCTGTCCTCTAGCTGCCATTTACTGAGTACACACAGGGTGCATCTGCTCTACGACAACACCCCAACAGCCTGCCTGTGGTGCCAAAGCAAGATTTGCTTTTGCTCTGCTGTGCCTGCTTCAGAAGCCAGGTCCCCACAGCTCCTGGAGCACACCCCACTGCACCTGCGCGAAGCAGAGTGAGTATCGCGAGGCTGGATGGTTAACGGTGGGAAATAAAGAAGAAACGTGTGATCGATCCCTTTCCTCCCTCCCCACCGCCCTCCCTCCCTCCCAAATAAATAAGTTAATGGGTTTAGGATGCTCCCATTCAAAGTTCCAATCAGCTCAGTTCCTCCTCTTGTTTTGATTTAAATGAATCTTGAGACTTTTTTTTTAAACCCTGGAGCAGCTGCGTAGACAGTCTCCCTACAGTTGCTCCTCACAAAATGGAAAGGATGCTCCTTGTACCACAGACAGGCCAGGCTCCTGGCCTGACATCTGCTTTGGTTCGGTGACAGCTCCCCTGGGAGGTGCGAACAACAGTGGGGAGGCACCAAATCCAAACCTTTGACCAAAAAGTTCAGGCTCTAGCCAGAGTCCCTGAATGACTTCTGCCCCTGGCCTGGCACCACGGAGCCGGCCATGTCTTCCGGCAGAAGGAGTGTGGGGCGAGCCAGTGGCTGCTATAGGCAGTCTTTACAGAGGGCCACCTGGCCCTTGATAAAGTCCCGGCAGGGGCAGATCCTCCGGTGCCTAGGGTGGGCGCCCGCACAGCTGAAGAGCAGGAGGTCTCCTTGGAACACGCAGTGCTTGCTCTTGGGGTCGAAGGAGGGCACCAGGATGTCCTTGGCCAACTCTGAGCTTTGGCAGATCACCTCATATCTGAAGAGGAAGAGAAAGAGAAAGGTGCTCAGGTTGGAGATGCAGGGGACAGAGCCCGTCCTGGCACCAGCCTTGCTGGCCTGCCTGCCAACCAACAGAGGGCACCATGCTCGGTTCTCCTGCCTCAGAAACAAGATGGTGCCCACCCGCTGACCCCGCCATTCTTCATCTCTAGGAATCTCAACTCTGGGAGGGCACGTGTGTGGCTGGGCGGGCCAGCCTGGGTGTGTCTTTGAGGCTGCTCAGTGAGGCACTGTCTGTAATGGCGGCAAAGTAGATACAACCTTATAATTCTCGTATATTCACTGAGTGGGGAATGCTAAATAAACCATGGCCGCTCTGTGCTTCTGGAGTTCTATGTAGAACTCCAAATGTGAAATGTGTGCCCCAGCGTGAGAGCCGTCCCAGAGGAGGGCAGATTACAAAACAGGTGAGAGACCTGGTGCACACGTGTGAGCGTGAGTGTGAGAAGCCAAGATGGCTACATGGCTGCACACTATCGCCCCAGCAATGGGTGCTTTTGAAGGATGAGACGGGGGCAACGCTATGTATTATTTAAGTATTTTCATTTTTTAAAAGTGTGTTTAACTTTTCAATTAAAGGCATAAAAAGATCCCGGTTGTGTGGCCTTAGTCTCCCACTGCAGTCAATCAGGTGCTCTCCCAGGGGTCTTGATTCTCCAGGCTCTGGCCACACCCTGGCTCATCTGCAACCCCGGCTAAGGTAGGGGAGCCAAGGCTGCAGGACGCGCAGAGCGGGCGAGCCAGGCCCTCCTCCCAGCAGCTCAGCGGTCTGTGGGCTGGGGACCACGGGGCCATGCTCCTCACTCCAGATAGCACGGAGTGTCCTTAGCCTCCCAAGCCATGGGAGCAGGGAGGTGTTTTGTTCAGGGTATTAGCTTTTTATCTCATAGAGCTACAGATCCTCCCCTCTCACCTGGGATGCACTGGTCACCCCACTGTGGCTCCTCCAGGAGGAGGAGGTTGCACCTGGGGCCCCACATGGAAGCCAGGTTGGACCCAGTGCTCCACCCAGGTTCTGAGAACAAGGTGTGAGGGGACTGGGCAGACCTGGGTTTGAGTTCTGGCTTTGTCTCTTAGGAGCTGCGTGACTCTGGACAAATGGTTGAGCCTCTCTGTGGCTCAGTTTCTCTTCTGTAAAATGGGGATAAATGATCCTTATCTGCAGGAATTAAGTCAGGACTTCTAGAGCACCTGTCAGAGTCTGGCTCTGGTCAATAAAGCTAACCATTATGTGATGGATTGTTATTGTTATCATCCTCGCCCTGGCCCTGGGACAGGCCATGCTGCCTTCCTCCCTCGCAGACGGTGTGAATTTACTCATATATCAACCACCTCCATTTTGCTTTGCCCATGGAGGAGATCAGAACAGGGACTGTGAGATCTCCCACTGCCTCTGGGAGGCTCCCAAATGGTGGGAGAAGCTTTATTCTCCCTCTTATTCCTGCTGCTATGGTCTTCCTCCAGCCAACCTGCCGCCTGGGCCCTGCCGCTTCTTGCCAGCACTAATCCAGCCATTACCAGCACATCTGCTGGGGTCTCTGCTGCCCTTCCAGGCTGCTGGCCTGGCTCCTGCTGGGTCCAGGCTGGAGTCCGGCTGCTTCTGGGACTCAGCACTGCACCCCCTCCGCACGTGCTATTAGACCAGGCAGGAGGCCTGCTCAGGAGACCCTGCGGTCACCATTCCCTAAGTACCTGACACCCCTGCTTCTGGTGCATCCAGGAGATGGCACCAAGTTAAGGTTATGGGGCATCAAGGGACAGGGCTGGAACAAATGAGTCCCAGACTTGGGGATATCAGTTATTTCTTTTTTTTTTTTTGCGGTACCGGGGATTGAACCCAGGGGCGTTCTACCTCCGCACTACACCCCCGGCCCTATTTTTTATACTTTATTTTGAAACCAGGTCTCACGAAGTTGCGGAGGGCCTCACTAGGTAGAGAGAGAGAGAGAGAGAGACAGGGAGAGAGAGAGAGAGAGAGAGAGAGAGAGAGAGAGAGAGAGCGCGCTGAGGCTGGCTGCGAACCCGGATCCTCCGGTCTCCGCCTCCCAAAGTACTGGGTGTGCGCCACCACGCCCAGCTGATATCAGTTATTTCTCAGGGTACCCAACTGGTGAACCAAAAGAAAGGGGCATCTGGAGCCAGTTTGGAATGAGAAGTGTATGTGTGGAATGTGGCCCTGGGACACAGATTTACGCTTGTGCTTTCTATTTACATATGTGGAATACAGTCCCTGCTGTGTCTTAACTCAGAGCATCTGGCTGGTGCGTTGCTCACCCGGGGTGTGGAAATCTACCTCTACTCTCGGACCCCATGGCGAAGGGTGGAATTGTTAGGAGCCACGAAAAGCCTCTGCTTCCTTCCTGGGTCACCTGGACTCATGCTCTGGGGCACACTCTGCGAGTGTACAAGCACATGTGAGTGCACATCTGTGTGTCTCAACAGGATACAGCAGCAGATGCCTGCCAGGGCAAGGCGGAGCGCCCTCCCCCTGCAGCGTTCCTGTAGCAGACACTTCCCAGGCCACAGCGAAGAAAGACTTGCCTCCCAAAGCTTCACAAGAGGACGCTGTGGCCACTTTCAAACACCACTGCACCCGCCAGCCTGAGCATCTTCTAGACCCTGGAGGGCCTCCCTTTTATTGGTGCACAGGTGCTGGACCCACAGCCCTGGGCAGCCAGGAGGGCTACTCTTATCATCCTGCATAACTGATGAGCAAAAGTCACTAGAGAAGTCGGGAATGGTGGTGCACACCTGTAATCCCAGGACTTGGGAGGGTGAGACAGGAGTATTACAGGTTTAAGGCCAGCCTTAGCAATTTAAGCAAGGCCCTCAGCAACTTAGTGAGACCTGTTTCAAAATAAAAAAGGCCTGGGGGTCTAGCGCAGAGGTAGAATGCCCCTGGATTAAATCTCCGGTACCAAAAAAAAAAAAAAAGCCACCAAGAGGTGCTACTTGCTAGAGAGCACCCTGTGATTAGACACAGCCCAGAGTAGGGGTGTGTGTGTGTGGATGGGGCTCAGTTCCTACTAGATCCCTGATCTCCAGGGTGCACACAGTGCTGTGCGCCTCTCTGTCCCCGTGATGTCTGTGTCATTCATACCGTGCCCCCAGCTTTCCTTACAGGGCGGGAGTGGGGGGTTCTATGGCCCATCCGCCCTAGGTATACAATTTATAGCTCTTGAAGAAAAATAAAGAGAGCAAGATCTCCTTCCCCTGGGGCTGCTCACTTTCTCTCCCGTCACAGGTATTAGGCTAGGAACCCAGCCCAGGGGAGAGACAGAAGCTTCCGCCCTTCCCTGACACAGGACACATGGCCCTTCCGGATGCTGGGGTGGACACAGGGCTGGCCTACCTGCTGTGCCTACTTCTCCCATGCTCCTACCCTGGAGTGCCTTATCTCCCTCCAGCCCCAACCGAACCCCTGGGACCACCCTGACCTGGGGCCTTCTCTCTTCCCTCAGGTGCCAAAGCACACACAGTCTAGAGTTCACTGCTTAGAATCCCCTTCTCAAAGAGCCGCCCCCGGGACCAATACTGATGTTCCTCTGCTTATGACAGGGTCGTGTTCTGATAAACCTACTGTAAGTGGAAATGCACTTACTACACCTAACCTACTGACCACCCAGCTCAGCAACGGCACGGTGTGGAGCATCAGCTGTCTCTTCCGGTGACCGTGTGGCTGGCCAGGAGCTGCCGCTACCCAGCATCATGAGACAGTATCGAACCACCTAGCCACAGCCTGGAAAAAGATCCAGACTCAAAATCCGAAGCACAGTCTCTCCTGAATGCCCGTGGCTTTCACACCAACATGTAGTCGAAAAATTGTTAAGTTGTACCATCTTCAGTTGTGGGTCACTGGTAATTTAAAATTTTAGAAGATACAACTTTAAGAAGTAGCCAGATCACAAAGTGGGCGTCAGAGTAACACAAGTTCCTTTCTGTGGAGCTGGGTCCTCCCCAGCGGGAATGGTCGCTGGCACTTCTTGGGGCCTTTGCCTTCTGGTCCCCTCCACCCTTGGTCTAGGTTGAGTCTGGTCCAGAGACGAGCCACCTGGGTCATGATGCTCCGTGGCGGTCTCTCCAGCAGAGCTGTTCCCTGCGTGCACAGGAGTGCAGCGACCCCCCTGTTTGATTCTCCCTGATTCGAGATGATGACATAGGATGCTCCAGAGGGCTTGATTTACATGGCATATTGAACTCAGACACACAGGGAGGACAGGTGGCTCTTAAAGGTCATGGACACCCTAGGACTTACAGGAGCTTCAGCTCAGCTGAGAACCAGGCCTCAAGTTGGAGAAGAAAAAGCAGCAGCACTGGCTTGTGGAGCTGCTAATTGCTAATTGGCCATGAATATGGATGGACCAGGATTCCCGCCACGCTGGGGAGGCACTCAATAGACTGCCAGATAGCTGGGGTTTTACAACATTATCAGTATTTACAAATGCATGAACAAGTTATTCAGTAGGGCTCTTATGTTCACAGAATTAATTTCAGACGGCTTTATTGCAAAATTACTATTCATTCCAGCCTCCTGGTAAGGAAACCCGAATCTCTACGGTGGCATGGGGTGGGGGAGTGAGCAAGTACGTGGCTCAGGGCCTGGCTTGCAGTCCCACAGCAAGCAGGAATGGGGGACAGCTGAGCCTCAAATCTCAAGTCCATTCCATTATTTAAACATCCTTTACAAGCCTGGGACAGTACAACTGCTGGGCTGAGTATTTAGGGTTGAGAAAGCAGTGTCTTACTATATAGAGGCAAGTTGCTTGGAGAAAACCCCTCATCAGAGTATTAAGGTGGTGGGAGGCTAGACACTTAGGCGATACATGGACCAAGGTGGGTCATGATAAAAATCGGAAGAACAGAATTAGCACTGAGAGAGATCAGGAGGCAGAAGCCAGAAAATGTGGAAATCTGGGAACTGCAGATGCCAAACTCAAAATGCTGATGCAAGCCAGGCGTGGTGGCGCACGCTTGTAATCCTAGTACTTGGGAGGCTGAGACAGGAGGATCGCAGGTTCGCGGCCAGCCTCAACTACTTTGTGAGGCCCTTCACAACTTAGTGAGACCCTGTTTCAAAATAAAGAATAAGCCAGGCATGGTGGCACACACTTGTAATCCCAGTACTTGGGAGGCTGAGACCAGAGGATCCGGGTTTGCAGCCAGCCTCAGCTACTTAGTGAGGCCCTCTGCAACTTCGTGAGACCCTGTTTCAAAATAAAGAATAAAAAATAGGGCTGGGGGTGTAGCTCAGAGGTAGAATGCCCCTGGGTTCAATCCCCAGTACCACACACACACACAAAAAAAGCCGGGTGTGGTGGCGCACGCTTGTAATCCCAGTACTTTGGGAGGCGGAGACCGGAGGATCCGAGTTCGCGGCCAGCCTCAGCTCTCTCACTCTCTCTCTCTCTCTCTCTTTCTCCGTCTCTCTCTCTCTCTCTCCTTAGTGAGGCCCTCCGCAACTTCATGAGACCCGGTTTCAAAATAAAGTATAAAAAAAAAATAGGGCCG
>PVJS01056053.1:0-12464 GCA_004027185.1 Glis glis | reverse complement strand
GCCCAGCTCAGGACATACATTTTTGAGTATGCTCAGTTCAGGGTCACAGTTCAAGATGAAAAAATGCCAGACACATTTGTAGACATGCTCAGTAAAGTCGTACTGGAACTTGCCCCCTTGAAGGTGCCTGGATCTCTGAGCAGCTACTACTGATATTTATTGTAGCACAATCATGATATAGGATTGTTCTAATCTTCACAAATCTGTTTAACTTTCTTCTTTGCCTATTTCACCTATCACCTCACAAAAAGTATTCCATGCACCTCCATATATTTATGACTTGAAATCTAAAGTCATGTAGCTGTCTACTTGAAACTTCTGTATTCAGTTGAGCAAGAAATAAATTTGGAATAATTGTATTTCCAAGGGATAATTTGTTAGTAAAAAAATCAACAAGAAATCATATTCAGTAAAACACAAATACACATAGAGAAGAGATGCACTATCTTAATAAGTACTGTCTTCGTATGTCAGAAACATCTTGGTCTCTTTACAGCCCTCATGGTGCCCCAGGTCACACTGATGGCCATACTCACATGCCTATTGTGTCTTCTAAATCCTGTTAAAAAGAGAGAGAGAGAGAGAAATGTTTAGATTTTATCAAAAAATAAGAGCTCACACTTCACCATAATTACATACTCTACCCACCCAGCATTTGTATTGGAGAAAGTTTTTAATCCCAGTAGGTGGGCGGCTGAAACCTGAGGAGGTTCCTGGCCAGCCTCAGCTACTTAGTGAAACCCTCTGCAACTTACTGAGACCCTGTTTCAAAACACAGAATAAAAATATAGGACTGGAGATGTAGCTCGGAGGTATAATGCCCCTGGGTTCAATCCCCAGTTCCGCAAAACAACAACGACAACAACATATTATTTCCAGTTGGGAATACCCCCACCAAAGTGCAGGAAATATAGGAACATATCTTTGGTACATATGTGTGGTCAAGACATGTCCTGGTTCTCACCTGCAGCAGCTCCACGTCTGGCTTATGGCACAGTTTCATCAGCTCCTTATAGCTGGTCCTTAGGCGTTTCTTCATTTGAACCATTTTGGCTTTACTTTTCTTCAGTTGCTGGAAAATCATAGCACCTTCTTTTCTAAGTGTCTCCAAATGTTGATTTCCTTCCTCCTGGATAAATGGATACTGCATCCTGTAAGCTGCCCTGGTGCTACTCTTTTGTAGACACACATACCACTGCAGAGGCAAGAATTCCTCAATTACATACCCAGGCCAACTATATCCTGCTACACTTCAACATCATCTATGCCTTTAGACTTACATCGTCTGCTGATAGCTGCAGTCATAAACTCATGTCCTTCCGTTTCTCAGAAAGTATAGATTCATTCTACTCTTTCCTTCACTTATTTTCCATTATTTATTAACTATTTAAAGAGCCAGACCTGCCCTCACTCAGACCAATTCAACACGTGGTAAATCCCTTAAACATTTGGAGAAAAGATCTTTTTTATGGATAATCCCTTTATACATCCTCTCAAACCAAAATACTATGTGCATGCCTTTGAAATTTATGGATGATTCATAAATAGACACAAAGCTCTAATCTGTTAGTAAATAGGACTTTAGTGTTAACCCCATCCCGCACTCCAAAGCCCAACCATTCTCTCTGAGCTGTGTTGCACTGTACTGTCATTAGTAGTAGCCATCCGATAGATGGTTCTTACATCTTTTTTTTTCCTCAGTACGGGGGTTGAACCCAGGGCATTCCCTCTGAGCTACACCCCTGGCCCTATTTTATTGTTATTTTGAAACAAGATCTCACTAAGTTGTGGAGGGCCTCACTAAGTAGCTAAGGCTGGCCACGAACCCGGATCCTCTGGTCTCAGCCTCCCAAGTACTGGGATTACAAGTGTGCGCCACCACACCTGGCTTCTTTCTTACATCTTAACTGCACTGATTCCAGCTCAGTGACCAATGGATAAAGTTCTAGATTCTCTGTCTCAGGCTAATTGGAGGAAAATGTCCTCTCATACTTACAACCCATTGATTGAGTATTCTGCTCTCCTCATTCAGATTTCTCTGGTTTTCTTGGATCTTTTCCCATAAACATCTCATTTGCTTCAAGAACTTCTCCTGTAAAACAACAAAATTTGAGCACAGGACAAGCAAACAAGTTTTGGCTTCAGACCCACATTGAGGGAGAACAGCTAGGGGTGTTAGATAAAACTACTTTAGAGAGAATAGAAGTATCACGTTTCCCTGTTTGCTGTGGGTAATTATCAATTTTAGGGGCTTTTGGACTATGGAATCACAAAATGTAATCAAACCATTTTCCTAGGGAAGTTGGCAAATAAGCAAGTTAATTTTTAGATAGTGTGGAAATATTCATCAAAATATGGATATAATGACACTTGTTTCTTGCTAATTTCAATGAACTTTATCTTACTTATTTTCCAGTGTTAGGAAACATGTATCTTATACAGAAGCTTTTGAAATTTGCAGTCCCCTCAATCACTGTGCTGGTTGGTGATTGACCCCAGAGGCTCCTGCATCCTAGGCAACTAATCTATCACTGAGCTACATAAAATACTAAATAAAGATGGTATTATTTTTATATTGAGACAGGGTCTCATTAATTTGTCCAAGCTGGTCTTGAACTTTCCATCCTCCTGCCTCAGCCTCCCCAGTACCTAGAATCATAGGTATATTGCCATCACGCCTGTCTGAACATGTAGTTTCGTTAGATGAGAGACTCTTTATGATCACTAGTGCTTTACAGTGCCTGGAGCATTACACCGTACAATCGATCACTATAATGACCAGAATTTCATCACTCTTCCAGGCTCCATGAAGGCAGGTATACTCGAATACTTTATTCACAGTTCTACTGCTGGTACTAGAACATTACGCGGCACTCAGTAGAGAATGAAGGTTCTCATGTCCCTCTAATCTTCTCTATCCTACCCTCCAGCCTTCACAGAGCATCACTTGTTCTCAGAGGTGTCACTCACCCGGTACTCCTCAGCAGCCTCTTCAACAGGACAGTGTCTGTGAGCCCCGTGCTCCTGTGAGCTGGAGCACAGTGCACACAGAAGGCTCTTGTCCTCTTCACAGAAGATCTTCTTTGGCTGCTTGTGGGTCACACACGTGTTTTCCTCGGAGCTCAGAAATTGTCTGAGATTGATTTTTCTTGCAAGGGAAGCCATATTCTTCACACAAATACTGGTTTCGAAGTCTCTCTGCTGTGATGGTTCCCTGCACACAGGGCACCGGGCAGAAGTTTGGGCATTTTCCCAGGAAAGGCAGAGACAGGGCTGGCAAAAGCTGTGCCCACAGCCTATGGTGACTGGGTCCATGAGGTAGTCCAGACAGATGAAGCAGGTGAGTTCATTCTGGAAGGCTTGTGTCATGAATGGGTCCATCATTCTGAGGGAGGAAAATCAGAACAGGCTTATTTTCCACCATGAGGAGACAAAGAACTCAGTCCAATTTTGGTCAAGTTGTGGCCTAATGTAAACCATCTGTCTAGAGAAGAATAGGCTTTATTTTTCCCAGGAGACCTATAGAAAACTGAGGCAAAAAGGGAGTGCTCAGATCTGTAGAGAACATGATTGGATGCCTAACATTGAGCATCTGCGTCCTATTTTTTTTTTCTCCAGAATAAAAGAGAACCTCCCAGTCCCTCATGCTTTTTCTTTCTGATGCGGGCCCAGCAGAGTGGTTTCCACCAAGAAGGATGGTGAGAAGAAGGGCCATTCTGTCTTCAAGGAGGTGGGGACCAGAGAACACACCCTCAGCATTCACAAGGGCACCCAGGGAGGGACTTCAAGAAGCCTGCACCATGGGCGCTCAAAGAGATCCAGAAATCCACTGTGAAGGAGATGGGACGCAGATGTACACACTGACATCAGGCCCAACAATGCTGACTGAACAAAGGAATAAGCACTGTCCCAAATGTATCCATGTGTGCTTGTCCAGAAAACGAAGGGAGGTGAAGATTCATGAACAAGTTCTATGCTTAGGTAACCTATGCCCCTGTTGCCACATTAAAAAATCTACAGTTAATTGCCAGAGAGAAATTAGAGGGATACAGATGGAAAAACACCAAGTGATGTGTGCATGTATGTTTGTATCACTTTGAAGCCCACTATAATGTATAATTACATTGCACCAATGAAAGTATTAAAAATAAATAAAGCCGGGAAAAGAAATCTACAGTCAATATGTGTAACAGCTGGGTGTGGTGGTGCAGGACTGTCATCCCAGTACTTTCTCAGAGGTAAAATGCTTCTGGTTCAATTCCCTGTAGTTATAATTTAATAGCAATAAACAAACAAATAATAAAACCAATAAGTGGGCAAATGAACTAAACAGACACTTCTCAAAAATATGTATAAATAGCCAACAATTATATGAAGAAATGTTCCACAAGTGTAGCCATCAGGGAAATGTTAATCAGAAATATACCAAGATTCTACCTCACTCCAGGAAGAGTGGCAATCATCAAGAACAAAAATAACTAATGAGGCACAGTGACACATGCCTATCATCCAATTCTTGGGAGGCTGAGACAGAAGGATCAAAAGTCTGAGACCAGCATGGGCAACTCAGCAAGACCTTGTTCAAAATAAATAGCTGGGGGTGTAGCTCTGTGGCAGACCACCTCAGGTTACAATTCTCAGAAACACACACACACACACACACACACACACACACACACACACATTAAATAAAAACAACAATGCTGGCAAGGATATGGGAAAAAGGAAGTCTTATACACTTTTGACTGGAATGTAAATTCATTCAGCCACTGTAGTAATCTGTGTGGACATTCTTCAAAAAGCTAAAAATAGAACTACCATATCATCCAAATAAACTACTTCTTGGTATTTATTCAAAAGAATTATCCAGGTGTGGGGCACATGGCTATAATCCCAGGACTTTGAGAAACTGAGACAGGAGGATCACAGGTTAGACCAGCCTCAGCAACTTAGGAGGCCCTCAACAACTTAGAGACCCTGATTCCAATTAAAAAGTAAAATAGGGCTGGGGTGTAGCTCAGAGGTAGAATGCCTCTGATTCAATCCCAGGTACCACACACACAAAGAATAAAAGCCAACATATTTTATAAATGCATGCATACCCACGCTCATCACAGTGCAACTCACAAAGCCAAGTTACGGGATCAGCCTAGGTGTCCAGCAGCAGAAGAATGGATAAGCAAATATGGCATAGATACACAGTGGAGCTTTACTCAGCCATAAAGAAAATGAAATGAAGACATTTGCAGGAAAATGGATGGAACAGAAGACCATAATTTTGAATGACATAAGTCAGATTCAGGGAGAACAGTGTTATGTTTTCTCATGTGAAAGCTAGAGGGGAAAATCGGGGTGAGGAGGGGGGAAGGGCTACCATGGAACTAGAAAGGAGAACATTAAGGTAGAGGAAAAAGATCAGGGGGAGGGAGAAAAGAAGGTGGGGATAGTGTTTAGGAGTGAAATTGATCAAATTACATTTTGGTGCATATACAAATATGCCTCAATGAAACCCACCACGGTATATAAAAAATATACACCCATTTAAAAACAGAGGAAAGAATGCATTTAGCCTTAAAAATGGGTCCTCATTCCCATACTAGATAAAGTCCTGTGTTGCTAAAGATGGGACACATTCTGAGAAATGTGTTATGTGATTTCGTCCTTGTGTGAACATCGTAGCTTTACATACACACACCTAGATGGCACAAGTGAGTCACTCTACATGGCCCCTTTATGCAATCAAGAGACTCCATAAACAAGCCGGGTTGGGGGCCCTCGAAATCCCATTACCTGGAAGGCTGAGACAAGGAGGGTCACAGGTTTGAGACCAGCCTCAACGATTTAGGAACCTTGCAAGACCCTGTTTCAAATGAAAAATAAAAAGAGTTGGGGCTGCAGCTGATAGGTAGAATGCCCCTGGGTTCAGTCCCCAGTACCCCAATACTACACACACACATGCACACACACACACACACACACACACACACACACACACAGACTTGATAAACAGAGACAGATGAGGTTTCTTCTTTTTTTTTTTCAGTACCAGTGATTGAAACCAGGTGCATTCTACCTCTGAGCTATACCCCCGCCCTATTTTTTACCCTTTATTTTGAAACCGGGTCTCACGAAGTTGCGGAGGGCCTCACTAAGTAGCTGAGGCTGGCCACGAACCCGGATCCTCCGGTCTCCGCCTCCCAAGTACTGGGATTACAAGCGTGCGCCACCACGCCTGACTTGGATGAGGTTTCTTCTGCCAGCATAACACATACTATTCTGAAATTAACTTCTTCTAAATGATTAGAAGAAACACACTCTAAAATAACAGTAAAGTCTAGTAGAGTAAGCGCATCACCCAGTGACCTAGTCATTTGGTATCACTGCCAAGTGTTATGCACTGTCCTGATTGTGTGTGCTTTACTTTCATAGCACTGGAGTGCTGTGGGTTTGCTTATACAGGCATCACCACAAACCTGCGGACAATGCATTGTGATAGGACTGTCCCAAGCCAGGCGTGGTGCTGCACACTTGTAATCCCAATACTTGGGAGGCTGAGACAGGAGGATCCCGGTTTGTGGCCAGCCTCAGCTACTTAGTGAGGCCCTCCGCAACTTAGTGAGACCTTGTTTCAAAATAAAGAATAAAAAATAGGGCTGGGGGTGTAGCTCGGAGGTAGAATGGCCCTGGGTTTAATCCCCGGTACCGCCAAAAAAAAAAAAAAAGAAAGGACTGTCCCAATCTATAGTGTACCCATGCAGACGGAAGTGTTCAGCCTCATGTAATCTTATGGGACCACTACCATATATGGAATTCCTTACTAACACATCATTATGTGGTGAATGACTATACAGATGTTTCTCTTATTTCGGATATTTCTGCCTGGTGACCAGTGTCACTATTCTGTATGTCAAATCATTTCCTGGCTTCTTAAAATTTACATCAGAAAACTGATTTCTTTGCATGTGGTATTGGGGATTAAACCTGGGGGCACTCTACCTCTGAGTTATACCCCCAGACCTATTTTATTTTAATTTTGAAACAGGGTCTCAGTAGGCTGATGAGACTCTCACTACTTGCTGAGACTGTCCTCGAACCTGCGATCCTCCTGTCTCAGCCTCCCAAGTACTGGGATTACAAGTGTGCGCCACCATGTCTGGCTCTAAAACTGATGTTTCTGAAGGGAACATTTACTGTACCCTAAAACAATATTTTCCTCAACCCACTGAATGCATGATCCAGTTATATATTATAGAATATTATCTCTTTTATAGATATATATGTGTATGTACCATGTTCAGAGCAGAAGTGAACACATTTATGCACAGATATATAATATTTTAAATAAAATTTTGGAATTTGTAGCAAATACAAAACTACAAGGGAGCCAGGTGTAGTGGTACACGCTTGTAATCCTAGTACTTGGGAGGCTGAGACAGGAGGATCGCAGGTTCAAGGACAGCCTCAGCATTTTAGTGAGGCTCTTAGCAACCTAGTGAGGCCCTGTTTCCAAATAAAAAATCAGTCTGGGGGTATAGCTCAGAGGTAGAAAGCCTCTGGGTTCAATTCCCAGTACCATACACACAAAAAAAAAACTACAAGGTATCTGAAAAATAAATACTTTCTAAGTTCTGATTCTTTTACTTTTTTTTCTTTTCTTTTTTTGTACTGAGGATTGAACCTTGGGGCATTAGACTTCTGAGCAATACCCCTAGCCTTCTTTATTATTATTTTAATGGAAACAGGGTATTGCTAGGTTGCTGAGGCTGGTCGAGAACCTGTGACTCTCCTGTCTCAGCCTTCCAAGTACAGGGATTACAGGCGGACTACCACACACAACCTGAGTCCTTGTAATAAATAGGAACAACTATGCAATATGTAAAATATTGAGCTAAAATTAATCACCAAGTTAATTTCAAGATATATACCAAGACAAGATAACAAAATAGCAACCTAATCACTTCTAATTCAGCAAATGATCTCACTTGATAGAAAAGAGCTGTTTGCTGATAAATTACAATTCACGTATCTTGCGTGTCGTGATTTGGGGAGCTAGCAGAAACTCCTCTTTATAACATTATATACTCACCTGAGGAATATGCCTGTGGTCTCCCAGTGCCTGCTGCAGAAGTAATAATGTAAGGTCCGCTCAGGGTCAGAGCCTCTCAGCCTGGGAGCAGCAGCCTTCAGAAGTCCCTCCAGCCAGTCCCAAAGACCTCTGTGCTCTGGAGAGGAATGAGCTTGGCCCTGGAGTGCCCTCTTATCCTCTCAGGAGACCACGCCCACTTCTTCCAATGATTGCACTTCCTGGAGCTTGTGATAGGATGTTTAGGATTCTCCTAAATGGAGGTAAAGATTGGTTTAACCCCATGGCTAATCTCCATAAACAAACTTATGTAAATTTCCTCTCACCTACAGCCTCTAATTGCCCAGGGTGTGGAGGTGGCATAGGCCTGTAATCCCAGTACTTGGGAGGCTGAGACAGGAGGAGTGAAGATTCCAGGCCAGCCTAGGCAATTTAGCAAGGCCCTCAGGTGACTTAGGGAGACCCTGTTTCAAAATAAAAAATAAAAAGGGCTGGGGTGTATTCCAGAGGTAGAACATCCCTGGGTTCAATCCCTCATACCTCAAAAGCAAACAAAACACAGCCAGTGATTTTACAACAGAAGAATCTAGAAATGCCAAATTTAAATCCAATTTTTTGGAGCGCTTTTATGTGTTGCTTATAAAATGATAGAAAAGAGGATGTGATTAATTTATGCTCTTAGTAAATGTTTTAGAAAGTAGGATATGTCTTGCTTGAGATTTTTTTAAATTTTTTTTTCTGTCCTGTAGAGAGTGCTACAATTGTTGATTTATTTTTTACTTAGGTATTGGAATTGAACCCATTTATTTTTGTATTTTAATGTAAGAAGACCTTTGGCCCAATTCCACATTGGAGATTTCTCCAGCCCTCACATTCATCCAAGCTCAGGAACATTCAAAATATTTAATTTTAATTATTTAATTATTTAATAATTAATGGTACTGGGGATTGAACCCAGGAGAATTCTACCTCTGAGCTGCACCTCCAGCCCTATTTTATTTTTTTTTTTTATTTTGAAACAGGGTCTCACTAGGTTAGAGTCTTACTACTTTCTGGAACCTGCAATCCTCCTGTCTCAGCCTCCCAAATACTGGGATTACATACGTGTGCCACCATGCCCAGCTTATTTCCTATTTAGAATGATCTTCAGCACATCAAAAATCGAAAGGTTTATATATTCTACTTTTAAAATTTTTGCATGTTTGTTGTATTCAGGATTGAACCCAGGGACATTCTACCTCTGAGCTCACGTCCATCCGTATTTTATTTTTTTATTTTGAAACCGGGTCTCACTAACTTGCAAAGGGCCTTTATAATTTGCAAAGCTGGTCTCGAACCTTCGGTCCTCTTTTCTTGGCCTCCCAAGTAGAAGGATTACAAATGTATGACACCACACCAGCTATACTTTTAAATTTTTGATCCACCTAAATTTTATTTGGTGTAAGATAGGATAAAGACTTTTATACTATCCCCAATCATTTATTAAATAATACATTTTACCCTTTCTACAGTTTATCGGCTTAGGATCTTCATTTGTGCATATGACTATACTTTGTAAATTTTGATGAGTGGGAAAACCCTTAATTTATTATAGAAAACATTATTCTCAAATATATGTTGATTATTTTGTAGGCCCTAAAAAAAGTCTCAACATTTCCAAAAGTGGATATAATTTTTCAGAAAAAGGTGGTTTTTATCCAAGTCATACAAAATGGTATAATATTAGGGAAATTTAGAAATTTAGATTTTTTCATATTAGCTGGGCATGATGGAACTCACCTGTCATCCCTGTACTTGGGAGGCTAAGATGGGCGGATCCTAGGTTCAAAGGGAGTCTCAGTTTAGCAAGTCAGCAATTTAGTGAGGCCCTCAGCAACTTAGTGAGACAGGGTCAGAACCCCTTTTAATTTTAATTTTATTTTTATTTTTATTTTTTTTTAGTTCAGAGGTAGAATGACTCTGGGTTCAATCTCCAGCACCGGAATGGAAGGAAGGAAGGAAGGAAGGAAGGAAGGAAGGAAGGAAAGGAGGAAGGAGGATTTTTTTCATAAGAGTTAAAATATGATTATCTCAATAGATCTATAAAAATTCATCACCACAGTGCAAAGTAATATTATGACAAAAACATATAATACACAGTAGTGATGTAAACTTTCACAATCTGAGAAGGGCTAGCTTTAAGAAATTACAACAGATGAGCCAGGCCTGGTGGAACACTCCTGTGATTCCACTTACTTTCGAGGCTTAAACAGGAGGATTGCAAGTTCAAGACCAACCTCAGAACTTAACAAGAATTTCAGCAACCTAGCAAGACCCTGTTTCAAAACAAATTTTTTTTTAAAAAAAGGATGAGTGTGTAGCTCAGAGGTAGAATGCCCCTGGGTTTAGTCCCTAGTACCAAACACTCACAAATACAACCAAGGCATTTGCAAGAGAATTGTTAGAAGTGTTTCCTTGAAACCAAAAACAAGGTTGCCTACAGCTTCTGTTCAGTGCTGTACTAGTTAACTCAGTATAAAACTTACATGTGGGGCATGATGGTGGAAAGGAAACACAATTATATGATCAAAAAGAAGAAAATGAATCTATTGATATTTGTAGGAGATGAGATTATTATTGTATAGAGTGGAGCACTGTAATCCCAGCTCTGTAGAAGATAGCAATTCTAAAGCCAGCCTCAGCCATTTAGGGAGACTGTCTCAAATTAAAAAATAAAAGGGGCGGGGGATATAGATCAGTGGTAAAAGAGCCTCTGAGTTCAATCCCAGGGAATGAGAAAAAAACTTGTTTTATAGAAAAATATATACATACATCAACAATGTGTGTGTGTGTGTGTGTGTGTGTATGTGTGTGTGTGTGTGTGTGTGTGTGGCACTTGGGATTGAGCCCAGAAGCATTCTACCTCCATGCTACACCTCCTCCAGCCCTTTTCATTTTTACTTTATTTTCATTCTTGCTAAGTTACTGAGGGTCTTGCTAAATTGCTAAAGCTGGCCTCCAACCTGTGATCCTTCTGCCTCAGCCTCTCAAGTACTGGGATTACAGACATGGGCCACAATACTCAGCTCTATATATACTTTTTTAAGTCTTTGACTATAATAAATTTTATTCAGTAATCTGTATTTTCTGTTGTTTCTTTCCTTCCTTTTTCTGTTTTCTTTTTCTCTTTTTGCAGTAGTGGGGTTTGAATTCTAGGCCTTGCTCATCCTAGGCAAGCACTCCACCATTGAGCTACAACTCAGCCCTTTTTATTTTATTTTGAAACAGGGTCTCCCTAAGTTATCCAGGCTGGCTTCAAATGTGCACTCCTCCTGCCTTAACTTCCCAAGAGCTAGGATTACAGGCATGCACCACCACCTAGATTTATTCACTGATCTGCATTTCCTAGTAGACCCAGGAATGTCTATTTCCATTCACTGAAATTTAATTCCCAAGTTTGAGAACACTGATCTCGGCAAACATTTATTGAAGGATGAATGAAAATTCTAAAATGGAAAAATAAATCAGGGATTTCAAAGTTAAAGAAAAATTTTACCTAGGCATGGTGGCACAGGCCTGTAATCTCAGTACTTGGGAGGTTGAGACAGGAGGATTGCCAGTTCTAGTCCAGCCTCAATAATATAGGAAGACCCTCAGGAACTAAGTGAGACCCTGTTTCTTTTTTCCTTTTTTTATTTTGTAGTACGGGGGATAGAACCCAGGGGCATATTACCTCTGAGCTACACCCCAACCCTATTTTATTATTTTATTTTATTTTATTTTATTATTTTATTTTATTTTATTTTATATTTTATTTTATTGCAGTACTGGGTATTGAACCCAGGGGAATTCTACCTTTGAGCTACACCCCCAGCCCTATTTTTTATTCTTTATTTTGAAACAGGATCTCACTAAGTTGTGGAGGGCCTCACTAAGTAGCTGAGACTGTCAGCAAACCTGCAATTCTCCTGTCTCAGCCTCCCAAGCACCACCACGCCCAGCGGCCTGTTTCAAAATAAAAAATAAAACAGGGCTGGACTTGTAGCTCAGAGGTACAATGACCCAGGGCTCAATACCTAGAATCAAGAAAAAGAAAAGAAAATTGAGTAAGACAGCAAATTTTTAAAATTGTGCAGTCATTGCTTGTAGAATAAAACAATATTTAATGGAACAAAAATGTCTCTTTGAACAACCTGGGTTATGTCAGCTTTCTTGTATTTGACCCCAAAGCTCATCTACTTTCTGTTTAATGGGCTGTAGAAACCTCATCAGCATAATCAAATCATCCATTCCCTCCACTGAAGACAGGTAGCTAACCTCCCACAGTGGGTGTGGTCTTAGGTGAGCCCAGGCACTTACAGAGGCCCCTTGCCCAGAGGACACTGAGCTTGCAGCAGCTGAG
>PVJS01056052.1:0-12468 GCA_004027185.1 Glis glis | reverse complement strand
TAACACACACACACACACACACACACACACACACACGCACACAATTGTCCACCAGGCACATAGTTACCATCTTACACAAGCACATGAGACTGCAAGGTGTAATTTCATATCCAAAAGTCTCTTTTCCTACATTTATTTTCAATTTATCTAACTGTTTCCTACTAATTTTGGTTTAATATTATCTTGCTATATAATATTCATCCTTGTAAGCTGTCAAATTATTTTCAGAGCAAGTATTCATGAACATAAACAGATACATACGTGCAATAATTACAAATAATGAATGTCAAGTCTGAGATTTTCTTGATTAAAATTTATTTTTCTTAAATATCCTTTTCATATTTGATAGGTAGAAATGTCTTTCAGCCATTCTTATTGAATCAAAGGCTTAATCACCCTATAGATTATTTATAATTTTGCTCATGCTTAAAAGATAATTTTGTTTTCTATGTAGTCACCTGGACTTATTAATTCACACTTACAACTTGGCTAGTGGATTTATGAGAAAGAAAGAGAGTGAGAAGATGAATAACGCCTTTGAGATCATCTTTGTACTTTAAGAACTGTGGTGTGATAATGGCTAACACAAGTAGCTCCCACCATGGGTCAGCATTGTACTAAGAATCAGTCCATCCTCACAGCAACCCTAAGAGATGGGACACTATTACTGTCCTGTAGAAGAGATAAGGAAACTGAGGCACTCCAATGTGACTTGCCCAAAAGGACACCAGAGTACATGACAGAGCCAGAATTGAAACCAGGCTCTTTGGCTCCAGAGTTGTGCTCCTAACTACTTTGCTACTCAGCCTCAGCCACCCTGTGTCTTCCAAATCCTTAAAGGATAGGTAAGGTAGCAATGCAGTATTAGCTTCCAGTGCTGTACCGAAGCTATATAAACAATGAGGGGGGAAATGGCAAACCAGATGTTCAGTTATGCTGCTAACAAGTAAAAACTAATTGCTTCTCAGAACCCACTTTTCTTCCCCAAGATGACTGTTCCCAATCCTGCCCCTCCCAGTCAAAGCATTATTTATATGGTGCTTTTTTTTTTTACAAACTTTGTGGATTTTTTAAGAAATCCAAATGCTATATAAATGGAAAAGATTGGGCAAAGAGGGAATTTTCTTTGACTCTCAGTAGCAAAATTATTCTTGCCTCCTGCTATTATAACTTATCTGTTGCTTCAGTCAGTAGTGCCTGGGGCAGGGCTGGGCTTTATTTCCCCTCTCTGTCTTTGAGCCCCGAAATGAGGTTATTGATTTAGGATTAGTGTAACTCCTGGATGACTCCCGGACGTTATGATGCACGAAGATGAGGTCTTGAGGAAAATCACCTGCGCCTCTTCAAGGCAGGGCCCACGTCTTGTTCATTTGTTTGTCACTCCAGCGTCCAGAACATAATAAACACTTGGTGAATGTATGCTGCATCAATGACTTCATTCAGATATTATTCTTTGGGTGAAAATTTTAAGTTCATAATAGACAAAGACTCTTTTACCACTTCACACAGGGCTAACACCAAACAATACAGATATGATCAAGTGAATGAACTACTTCATTCTGCCTTTGAGCTATATCCCCAGCCCTTTTTATTTTTTATTTTGAAACAGGTTCTGGCTAAGTTGCTGAGGCTGGCCTCAAGCCTGTGATCCTCCTATCTGAGTCTCCTAGGTACTTGAATTACAGGCATGTGCCATCATGCCAGGCTTACAAAAATTTATTTTAAATACTGTGAATCCTATCTCATAAGAAGCCAACTTCTTCATAATTTGTTAACTAGAGACTTAGTTATTTTTTCACTTCCTCAACAACATAAAAGAGTATAAAGCTCTCTTATAGCATCTAAAAATTTTAAACATTCATCTCCTTAAATATAAAGTGAGTCCCAGATTTTAGAAAAATACACTGCATATTTCTCTGGAAGATTAGTTTAGAAGGCCTCTGTTCTTCTGTTTAACCATAAAGGGTCTAGTAGGATGTCATTCAGAGAGCTTTCACAATGAGTGGAAATGAAGCAAAGGGAGAGAATCCCAGGGTGTTTGCAATGAAAACAAAATATTTTGGGCACTTAGCTTTAGAAGAAGCTGCTGCTCATTAAAGTCTTTATATTTATCTGGTAATTTGCACAGTAGATAAGGAGTCCCATAAAAATACCTGAGCCCTATTCCCAAATGAAAGTCAGATCTACATGAGAATATATAGAAGACCGAAAGTGGTAAGGAGACACAAGACACAAAGTGCCAGGAAGATTTTGCAGAATCCCAAAGAGAACATGTTCTAACAGGGAAGAAGATGGGACTCTGCCCTGGGGCTGAGAGTTGGGAGCAAGAGGGGACCAGACACGCTAGCAGGTCCTTCTGCTGCTGCAGCACCCCCTCTCTACCAGCACCTCCGGCACCTGGGAAGGTCTGCTTAACTAAAGCCAGGACGCTGTTCACTTCCCACTTCCTAGAGGATCTTCAACTTGTGGGCCATGAGCACAGCAGGCTCTTGGGTCAGGCTGCTGAATCTGGATACTCTTTCAAGGGCAGAGGTAGGTGGGAGAGCAGCAGGGACTCATGGTGAGGGGAGCGCTGAGCTGAATCTATGAGGCTCATGAGTTACCAAGTGGGGCCACAGAAACACCTAGGATGGAATTTGCCAATTTGGCATGGCTGTGTGAGTGAGCAGAGCTAAGAGCCAGCAAAATGTGCCTTTATCCACTATAAGATACAGAGTTAACTCCAAATATGAAATCCCCTACACTTGTCTGCTGGAGAAACCTGAAAACTTTCAATTTAGAAATTATACATGACAACATATTCCTCAACTGGCATCATGCTTTATGGTTTCATAAACTATTTTTTTTATTAGAACCACTCTGTGAGGAAAATAGAGCAGGCATTATCCCTACCTAATAGTTGAGGAAATCAAGGCTCAGAGAGGTGGAAGGATTTGACCTTGGTCATACAGCTCACATAACTCCACTGCAGAATTGTACAAATCTAGAGTTTCTGTGAATGTGTTTTGCTTTCCCCACCCACAATGCACAAGTCAATTGTTTTAGAGACTGGTAAACCATGATGTAAACTTGGGGGGACTAGTTGGGGCAAAGTCGAGGCTGCCATTCCCACGGACATGAACTCCTCCCAGCACACACTACTCTCTGATGGGAACTAGCAGAGCCTTCTACTCTCCTTTTCTTCCCTTCTCTTTTCCTTCCCCTGTTTCTCCCTTGCCTTCTCCCTCTGACAGGAGCCAGGGGTTTCCTGGAGTGGCAGGTACTGGAGGTACAGTGGTTACCTGGAGAAGGAAGATGAGCCCAGAGCAGGGTGGGACTCCAAGTCCTATCCTCCCTCTCTCCTTAGTCTATTCTAAAAACATTCTCAGAGTCATTCCCTTTTAAAAAACTTATTTAGATAAAATAATTAACCAAATGCATCTGCAGGCCAGCAAACACAAGGACAAGGAAATAAGACCCCATAAACTTTTCAGCTTACAGTGGTTTGGGGATTGTCTTTTTCCCTTTCACCATTTTCAGAGCCAACAGAAGCTTCCACATCTACTCTCTGCTCCTGTGGAAGCCAGTGTCCACCAAAACAATATGCACAGGCCTGGCAGGAAGCCAGGCAGGCATTAAGAGTTTAACATCTTTACCATCCTAGCTAAGCACTTACTATGCACTGCAGCTATAACATTCTCAGTCTGGGATGCAACAGCAAACCTAGCACAAATTTCATTTTCATGGATAGATTAATTTTTTCTTACCATAGATCTAGCTGGGAATGGCGGTGTGTGCCTGTAGTCCCAGCTACTCTGTGCAGCAGAAGGATGGCTTGAGCTCAGGAATTTTGGGGCTAGCCTAGAAAAATAGTATGAGGCCCTATCTCTTAAATTTAAAAAAAATAGGTTTTAGCAACAAGAATGGGTACCCATTCTTACACATCTTTTTCCCTTATTTTTTAACTTTTTTGCGGTACTGAGGATTGAACCCAGGGGCATTCTACCTTCAAGCTCCACCCCCAGACCTATTTTTTATTCTTTATTTTGAAACAGGGTCTCACTAAGTTGCGGAGGGCCTCACCAAGTAGCTGAGGCTGGCCGCGAACCCGGATCCTCTGGTCTCAGTCTCCCAAGTACTGGGATTACAAACATGCACCACCACGCCTGGCTTCTTTTTCCCTTATTAAATGAAGAACTTTCACCTTTCACTATAAGGAAGCACTTCCTGGCTTCTTTTTGCCATTTCCTTACTGCAGCAGCACGACTCATATTTTGAGGCCATTCTTAAGTAAAAATTAGAGTTACTGGAGCACAAACACTATGATACCTTGACTATCAGTCTCATAACCTAGGATACTAAGTGAACAATGTGTCTATAGCAAATGGTGTCTATACTGAACAAATGAATGATTCAAGTCCTGGGCAAGGTAGAGCAGGACGGTGTGAGATTTCAACAACTGCAATGGTGCATAATTAAAACTTACACGTTGCTGATTTATGGAACTTTTCATTTAATATTTTCAGATCACAGTTGACTATAAGTAACTAAAACCAAGGTAACCAAAACCACGGGTCGGGGAGGTACTGTCACATTTCATGAAATGACCAGAGCAGTTCCCAGTCAGGGAAAGAGGAGATTGCAACTCAGGACGGGCAGGTTCCTCAGCTTAGATGACCAAAAGAAATTTCAGCACACACCAGTCAGAGACATAGACAGATTTATTTAAGAAGTCAGAAATATACGTTCAAGGGAGAGTACCGACCACCTCAAAAATGAAAGAGATACTTTTGGTATTCATGGCTCTTTTTTATAGGAGACTTTCATGAGGGGTGGGTAGGAGGAGGTATGAGAGAATGACATCAGTCTGGTAGTCACAAGATAATTTAGGGTGTTTTGGTCATTTGGGGGATTCTGTTGGGGCCTTCACTATCTTCTCAATAGATATCTCGCTTGTGTAAACTATACAAGGACAGCTAACAGCACCCAAGGAAATTACTCTTTTGTGTAAACCCTTTACAGGTCAAATGGCTAACAGTGCCCAAGGAGATACTCTGTTATGTGGCCCCTGTCCTCTATCAACAACTTTAAGGTATTTTGTAAGTGAGTTTCCAATATGGTGTCCTGCCTGCTACCTTTTTGGATACTTTGTGTGGTATCTGTTGTCTGATCAATAGCTCCCACTTTAAGGATAGTCAGCAGTGCTCAGTAATTATTAGACTTGGAATTCCCCAGAAACCTGGCACTAACAGGCCTGTCTGAAGAGTATTGGGGAATTTTGCCACAGGATTCCATATTAAAGTTACATTTTCCTTATTCTTCCTTTATATCTTCTTTCTACATATTTCTTTTATTGCTCCTATGCTACTTCCCTACTATAGTTTGTTTCTGTCCTTTGTAGCTAATACCCTATCATATAGAATGAGTACCCATTTCTGCATAAGGATATTTCTAACATTTTTCGATTTGTAAAGATCCCATATTCTTAGAGCAATACCACATAAGTTTTATAAGGTAATGTATTCACACAGAAGGAATAGGGTAAGTTGAGCAGTACTTTCTTTTTCCCCCTCAATTGGCATTTCATTAAGTCAATTTTTTTCTCATCCAGCTCCTTACTTTTACTTTTACAGAATATGTGAAGTCTAAGACAAAGCATCAACATTTGCAGAGTAATTTTTGTTGTTGATATTTGGGGTTGAAACATGTAAAGATTAGTTGCAGAAAGAAGGTCATTTTCAGTCAATTTTAGGGGTGATTCAGAAGGTTATGCAAGCTTTCTGCAAGTGAAAACCTAATTCACCCTTTAAAAATCCATTGTAAACAGGTTTCATTGTATATACAGTTCTCAGCCCTTTATGCACGTCTGTTGCAGTATGCATTTGTAAATTATTTTATAATTATTTAGCTGACTCTGATGATAACCTTCTAAATTAAAGCTCAGCCGCAGTAATGGATGTTTTGACCCCACTTGCCAAGTCCACAAGCAGGAAATGAGTGAAGACCTCTGGTTGGGAGAGAACCTTTCTGCGTGTTTCTATCAAGTAAACTGCCATCATATTTAATTGAGATTTGAGAAATGGGTAGCAACACAGCAGTGAGTGATGGAATTTGCAAATTAGTTGAAGCCAAGTGAATTTTTGCCTGGAGTGTTCAGACCAAAAATATAAGAAAAATCAATGTTAGCCGAGAGAATCTTTCTTGTTTCCCTAACTGATTTTTCCATGAAGTAAAATACACATATTTGATTCAGCTTGGAAACATCTTTTCCCCCCTTTACAGAAACCTGTCAAATTTCAGATGTGATGTTGTAGTGAAACAATCTTTGAAGTTACTATATTGATCAAAGTAATGGCCCAACCTGTATCTCCCCCTACTCAGACCCTAACAGATTTTTTCTTTTCCAGGGAATTATTTCAAATGTTTCCAAAGGGGAATAAAAGCTTTTCAATTGTCCTCACTTTTAACTGTGATATGGGCAAAATCATCAATATCTATTTCTGTCAGTATATCACACTCAAAATTATCAATGAGCCCAGCCTGAGCTCTGCTCTCAGCACACGTCTATTGTGTCTTTGTAACATTTAAGTATGTGAGGTCAGTGCAAAAGTAACAAACTGTGAAAGATTATGAGTATTATACAGTAAATGCTTTATTCTAGGCAAAAATCATCTCACATATAAATGTCTAGCAATCTGAACTATAGAATAGTTCTCTCTATCCCAAGCATAACATGTTTAATTTAGATTTTTAGAGAACTTACCATATGGTTAATATTAATCTCTTTTTGAGATAGCATTTCACATTTTCTGGATAATACAATTTTTAGATAACAAGTCTATCTGGGCTTAATAATTACTTAAATCAGCCAAAATCCATTTCTATATAGGAGCATCATGAAGAACTTGATATCTTTTTACATTTATTCATGCGTAAGAACATGTACACATATAACATACACATATACAATGGTTAATATTTCTCTGACCTTTTTAAGTTTTATCTGATCATTCTTTCTACTGCAGCAAATTATAGTAGATATTAAGCTTCAACAAAATGATGGGAAATTTTTCTATGCCTAATTTGTTCTTGACTTGAATAGTAAAAAAGAGGAAAAGAGAGGATAATTCTTGTAATAAATTACAATTGATCTTTCAGTATTGCTTTCTTTCTTTTCTTCCTTTTCCCTCTTGCTTTCTTTCAGTTATGTGACTAGACTCTAGAAATTGCCAAATAGAATAGTTTTATGGTCAAAATTTCCACTGATTCTATTCAACTTTTTCCAGTCCTTATGTCAGATATATATCTTTATAAAATCAAAATATATTTTATTTAAAATTAGGATTATTTTCAATGCTGACATAAAAGGCCTCATGATTTTCAGTGCATCTTTCAGCATTCAGCTTAAGAAACACTCCTGAGCTATGTGTCATATTGGATGTGTAGAATAGTCATTTCCATTGCCTTCAACAGAAATGGGAAGAAAATAGGGTTTCCAGGAAAAGAAAGGAAAAAGAAAAGAAACAGAAGTCTCATTTCTGCAGATCAAAAATAATTTTTATCTTCAGAAAATGCTTTGAAAGTGGTTCAGGCTTTAAATTATCATAATTCCTACCTGCCCCCATGGAAGGAAAGAGAAGTAAAAGAGAAAGGGATCATAAAAATCTCAATGTAATGTGTTCTTACTTTAAGTATTACCTCAGTTGTTTTCAATTCCTGCATGACTTCCCAGCACTTGAGCACTGCTCTTACCTTTATTCTTCTCTAATATGTTTCACATTGATTTTTTTTTCTATTCTCTGCTGACTGTACAGTCTGAAAATGCTTTGACCTTAAAGTCAAGGTCAAGTTTGCATTTCTGAAGTAAACAAGAAAGAAAGATGAAAGAGAGAACTTAAAACCATCTGACCAAGAAAAACTATGGAACAAAATATGCCTCCTATAAAAAGGAAAAAACAATGTTTTGCTTCTAAAGTTCCTTTTTCTTCTAAATTTGGTGTTAAACATGAGGAATATTAATATCAGCTGCCCATGGAAGGAGTTAAGCTTATCCTCAAGTACTATGTGTGTAGGAGCTAGTCTGGCATTAAATGTTCCTATCACTATGTAAAATAGTAGATCTACTAGAATGGAATTTCTGACCATACTATTATGTTCAGGTACTAGACTGGAAAAACAAGAACTACGCAGTGTATCTCCAGGAAAGCTTAAATAGATTAGCACTGAAATTTTTGCTAAAAGCCTTAAGCTTGGTTAATCTTCTAGAATTGTTGCAGGTTTCATAAAGACTTCATGTTTGTCTCAGGCCTTCACTACAGTAATTTGACAGTTAGCTACTTAAAAAGATATATGTCATGAAACATTTATAACTTTTCATTTATGACAAAGACAAGAAAAAAACAACTACACTCATAAAAATAGATTTCTTCATTTTCTATCCTACTCTGAATCAAAGGTCTGACAACCACTAAAAAAAGGTACTTAAAAACTTCAGTAGGACATATCAAACACAGACATGGTGGTTAGTGCAAGGCTAACCCTCCTCCAAAATGCTCTGTCTCCTTGGAAAGGGACTGTAATTTAAAGTCAGATCTAAACATATGCCTTTTCATACTCCATATCCTATTTATGATGTGATATGATGTGGCATTGTCACAATAATTGATCTACGTTCACGTGAACCACCTTGCTTGCCTTAGACTTACATATCCTGTCATCCACTGAGTCATAGATCTCTATCCACTGAAAGCACATGTTCACAAGGATTAGAAGCCTGCATACTATCTTTGGTGAACAGTACTGGTGCCTACCCAAAACCCATTCCTTTTTCTTCCTTTTTTTAACAGAACCTAATGCTGTCCAGATAGCCATCTTTCTTCCCTGTGGTCCTAGACCCCAACTCCAGGCTCAGCCTCATTGGGATAGGGGTGATTCTATTTACTTTGCCAGCAATTGATTCAGGATTGGGCATGTGATCTAAGCTGGACAATGAGAAGCGAGGAGAGGCTGCTAGAGGATTCTAGAAAGAGAAAGACACATGAGAAGAGATATTTTTTCTACTCCTAGGTATTTATTGTCCTTAAGTGTGCTGCTTAGAACTGAAACAACCTTTCTGCTGCTAGTCTGAAGATGAAACTAACTCGGAGAACGGAGTGAAGAAACGTTTAAGAAACAAATGATATCACTGAGACAGTACCAACCAGGTGCACTTGGGACTTGGCTATGTGAGCTATTACAATTATTATTGTCCTTTAAGACACTTGGCATCTGGGTTTCTAATATCTGCAGCCAGCAGCAGGCTAAGCAGTTTCTCTTGGCTTCCTTCAATTGTAGCTACCTTCCTGGCTTAGACCTTTCAGAAGAAGAGAGTCCGATGCTGATATGTTTATCCTTGTGTTTAACTTGAAACTTTCCATCACAAACATAGGGAACAAGATAAACTTAGAGAACTAAAAACAGATGATTGAACAACATCAAAACATTAAATTCTAAAATGTACCTTGGAGGAGTTGCTTTACATGACATTGTCAGTGCCAGGCTGCTGAGTAAAGACATAAAGGACAAAGAACCTGTGCCCACACGAATGTAACATGAGCTCATGTAGACCAGGACCAGTTTATTAAACCAATTTGGGAAAAAAATCTAAAATGGGTTCCACAATCTTTCTCAAATTGCTGTCATATTTTTTCCTTCCCACCCTTCAGTGATCTCTTGGGCAAACTTCACAACGTTTTGCTTACTTACAGGTACTGTAGAACTTTTTTCAGGAACTAAAAGAGTCCAAGTCAATCAAATACCAAAAATTCAACCCCTCCTCCAATTGAAAGCTTCTCTCCTCCCCAGTTTAGGTTTGTTTATGAATCTTTTTTTGTTGTCAAATGTCCCTGTGTAGAAAAGATGTTCGGACCTGTCCCTTTAGTGAGGTCCCCTTGTTTATTCTTTAGAGACTCCTTCAGGAATTCAAATACATAACATTTCTGATGCATGTAAAACAGTCTCTGGCTAATGATCTCTTGCAAGATCCTGCATTCTTGCAACTGGAGAGCATTTGGGATCCTGTTATGATCGGACGTGTGTGTGTGTGTGTGTGTGTGTGTGTGTGTGTGTGTGTGTGTCTGTGACCCAAGGGCATTCTACCCCTGAGCTACACCTCCAATTCGATTTTATTTTTCTTTTGAAACAAGGCTCTCACTAAGGTGCCAAGCCTGGCCTCAAACCTGCAATCCTCCTGTCTTAGCCTTCCAAGCATGCGCCACTACACCAGGCTGATTTGGATCTTGAATGTCTCCCAAAGATCATGCGCTAAAGGCTTGATCACTAGTCTGTAGCACTATCAGGAGGTGGTGGAACTTTAAAAGGTGAGGCCTAGTTGGAGGAAATGAGGTCATTGGAGGCATATCCTTGAAGGAGATACTGGGACCCTGAAATGTTCTCTCTCTCTCTCTGTCCTTCCCCACACAATGAAGTGAATAAATCTCCTCTGCACCTGTTCCCACCATAACATGCTGTGCAACCACAAACCCAAAGGTTATAGGATGGAAAAATTTCCATGAACTAAAACCTCTGAAACTGTGAGTCAAAATAAACCTTCCTCCTTCTGAGTCATCTCTCAGGTATTTTGTCTCCATGATGAAAAGCTGACTAACACAGATCACTTCACGGCATCAGGCATCCCTCTTTCAAATAATGTGTACTATCTTGCATAGTTGCCGCTTGTCTCACAGGAAAACTAGCACATCCTCCCTACTCCACTCAAACTGTAGGCACTTCTGTCCTTGTAGCCTTGACTGCTCTGTGCATCTTCAGTCTACCTCATACCTTCTGATTTCTCCTGAGAAAAATCAATCGCCAGTCCCTAGGCTGTCCAAATACCAGAGCCATTAACCACATGTGCTATCCAGCACTTGAAGTGTGTAGTGAAACTTAGTACCAAAGAGAGAAAGAAAGGTACTATAACTGATTCTATTTTGACTGCATGACCATATTTTAGATGTATTGCAGAAGTGCCAATCCTGGATGGATTGGTAATTAGAAGTTGGTTTTTTATTTACTTTTATTGGTACATTGCAATTATATATCATAGTGAAATTCAATGTGATACAAAAATACATGCACACAGCTCTTGATGTGTTTCCTTTTGAGTTGGTCATTCATCACAGAAAGTCTGTGAAGTGCTGCTCTGGAGGACATTTGTCAAACTCCCGCAAACTTCTCAACTGTGGAGGGCAGCAGTCTTCCTGGCTGGTCTGTACCTCCCTGGCTGCCTTTCCTCTAGGAGTTTCCTGTAGTTTCCTCTTGCAGATTGAGCTCAGATCACATGGCTGCAGCCTCATTGCTACAAAGTTCCTTGGAGTTAGCCTAACATGAGTCTCCAGGCTGTTCAAAGTATTTCCTGAAGTAACAATAGTTAACAATTGGGCCGCACATCTGATGAGGAGCATACCTAATTCCTTTCTTTAGAATGTGAAGCAGTTGTCAAAGGTTGCCTTCAGTTTGGGATTTTAGTTCAAATTCCAATTCCAAAGCAATAGAAAACTTCCCATTCTGAATCCTGTCAAACCCAAGAGGCTCCATAGGTCTATGTGTCTGCTTTTATGCCAATACCATGCTGTTTTTATTACTATGGCTTTGTAGTATAGTTTGAAGTCAGGTATTGTGATGCCTCCTGCGTGGTTCTTGTTGCTGAGAACTACTTTGGCTATTCTGGGTTTTTTGTTGTTCCAAATGAATTTAAGGACAGATTTTTCTATGTCAGTGAAGAATGAATTTAGTAATTTAATGGATATTGCATTGAATCTGTAGAGCACTTTTGGGAGAATGGCCATTCTGATGATATTTATTCTGCCTAGCCAAGAGCATGGGAGATCTTTCCATCTTCTAAGAACTTCTTCAATTTCTTTTTTCAATGTTTTGTAGTTTTCCTTGTAGAGGTCTTTTTACCTCCTTGGTTAGGTTTATACCCAAGTATTTTATTGTTTTGGGGAATATCGTGAGTGGAAATGTCTTTTGGATTTCTTTTTCAGTGGATTTATGGTTGGCATACAGAAAAGCTTCTGATTTTTTAAGATTGATTTTGTATCCCGACACTTTGCTGAATTTGTTGATCAGTTCTATGAGCCTTTTGGTTGAGTTTGTTGGATCTTCTAAGTATAATTTCATGTCATCTGCAAATAGAGATAGTTTCAGTTCCTCTTTTCCTATTTGTACTCCTTTTATTTCCTTCTCTTGCCTTATTGCTCTGGCTAGGGTCTCGAGTACTATATTGAAAAGGAGTGGTGACAGTGGACATACTTGTCTTGTTCCTGTTTTTAAAGGGAACTCTCAAAGTTTTTCCCCATTCAGTATGATGTTGGCTGTGGGCCTATTGTATATTGCCTTTATGATGTTGAGGTATGTTCCTTCTATTCCAATTCTCTGCAGTGTTCTTATCATGAATGGGTGTTGGATTTTGTCAAATGCTTTTTCAGCATCTATTGAAATGATCATGTG
>PVJS01056051.1:0-12470 GCA_004027185.1 Glis glis | reverse complement strand
GCTACACCCCCGGCCCTATTTTTTTATACTTTATTTTGAAACCGGGTCTCACGAAGTTGCGGAGGGCCTCGCTAAGGAGTGAGAGAGAGAGAGAGTGACAGGGAGAGAGAGAGAGAGAGAGAGCGAGCGAGCTAGCTGAGGCTGGCCGCGAACCCGGATCCTCCAGTCTCTGCCTCCCAAAGTACTGGGATTACAAGCGTGGGCCACCACGCCCGGCTTTATTTTTTTTTTAAACAGGGTCTTGCTGCGTTGCTGAGAGTCTCCCTAAATTGCTGAAGCTGCCTTCGAATCTGAGATTTTCCTGTCTCGGCCTCCCAAGTCCTGGGATTACAGGTGTGCACCACCATGCCTGGCTAATGATTAGGTTTTGTACCCTGAAGGACTAAGGTATTTTAATAATCAGTGGTTAATTGTTGTTGTTATGTGTTTTTAGGAGAGAAGCCACAAGTCTTACCGACCTTTAACCGTATTGACATTTCGCTTAAATTATCTGTTCAGTGAACTAAAACCAATGTCATATCATCTCCTAAATATGATTTTCCATGCTATGGTCAGTGTGATATTTCTTAAAGTCTGCAAGCTTTTTCTGGACAACAGGAGTAGCATAATTGCTGCTCTGCTTTTTGCAGTGCACCCAATACACACAGAAGCAGTAAGTAAAACTGTAAATTGAATTTTAACTTAATTTACTTTTTTATGAATTCTTTACTGTGATTGTAATTTTGTATCCTTAGAAAATAGTTTAGCTATGATTTTATTCCAACTATTTGAATACTTAAATTATTATGTATTTATTCCTTCATGCACAAAGTGTTAACTGCCTACTGCATAAACTTGTGAAATTTAAAATAGTTTTTGAAATATAGTATTTACTCATTCAAGAACATAAGATATGTAAAATCTTAATTTTAGTTAAATAAAACACATAATTCTTTTCTTTGCTAATTGTTTTCTGTCAATACAGATTTCAAATATTTGACAACTTGTCACTTTTGTATTTCAAAGAAGGATAGCAAATAGTCAATTAAGGAAATTTTAAAAGGGATGAAAGTATATCAAAATAGCTGAACAGACACCCTAACAAATGTTGATACTTAGTAGTTTCATATTGTCGATTTCCATGTATTTCAAAACTGAATTATCTCTGCTGTATGTCCATTAACCCATTCCTAAGAAGGTACACCCAAGCTATTCTTTTATTTTTCTTGGTAATTTGAAGCCCCACAGTTGCCTCCCAACAAGAGCTAAGACTATTCTGTTTGGTTGCTTTGTTGCAAGTTTTCCTGTGTAAGCCAGTGTATGTATGCTTTGGAGGGGGATTGTATCTCTCCCCTCAAATTGTCTTGACCATGTTGTACTAGCTAAATGATTTTTCCATATATTTACAAAAATGATAGGTTGTTTTAAATATTACAATGTGAGTTCAAAATGCTTTAAATGGAGAGCTTTGGGAGTTTTGTGTTTGAATTTTTAAAATTTAAAGGGCTTTTAAAACTTACTGTCTTTTATCATTTATTATAAATGGTACCTTTGTTTTTGTTTTTGTTTTTTTTGCAGTATTGGGGATTGAACCCAGGGGCATTCTACCTCCGGGCTACACCCCCAGCCTGATTTTTTATTCTTTATTTTGAAACAGGGTCTCACTAAGTTGCGGAGGGCCTCACTAAGTAGATGAGGCTGGCCGCGAACCCGGATCCTCCGTTCTCAGCCTCCCAAATGCTGGGATTACAAGTGTGCACCACCACACCCAGCATACCTTTGTATTTTAAAATGCTCATATTTTAAGGAAATATGTAAGAAGTACTTAGCTTTTTCCTTGTTTAAAAACTCTCCTAGATATTATACTAAAATTGTATAAAATATTATCATTAGGTGAATCTGGGTAAAGAATACACAGAATCTCTATACTATTTTTGCAATTTTTGTGAATCTATAGTTACTTCAAAATAAGTTAGAACAATATTTTTTTTTTTTTTTTGCGGTACCAGGTATTGAACCCAGGGGCGTTCTACCTCCGCGCTAAACCCCCGGCCCTATTTTTTATACTTTATTTTGAAACAGGGTCTCACGAAGTTGCGAAGGGCTTCACTAAGTATATAGAGAGAGAGACAGAGAGAGAGAGAGAGAAAGAGAGACAGAGAGAGAAAGCTGAGGCTGGTCGCGAACCCGGATCCTCGGGTTTCCGCCTCCCAAAGTACTGGGATTACAAGCGTGCGCCACCACGCCCGGCTTAGAACAATAATTTAAAAAGCTGTTAAAGAATCACTGAAAACTTTCTATTTATGGAAAATACACAAATTCACCACCTGAGGGCACTCAAAAAATGTTTAAAAACAGAAATGTGTTCTTGAAATGTTACAGAATTTAGTTCTTAGTTTAAGTGTTGTTACTACCATACATACTAAATTTTCAAAATACTCTTCATTAATATGAACCCACTGCTTTCTCTTTAGGTAACAGGTGTTGTAGGAAGAGCAGAACTTTTGTCATCTATCTTTTTTCTAGCAGCATTTTTGTCATACACCAAATCGAAAGGACCAGATAACTCCATAGGTAAATGTCTAACATTTTATTTTTATTTCTGTAACTATAAAACTTGATCAAATAAGTTTTATTTACTCTGAGTGCTACTTAAAAAACGTGCCACATTTGGGATTTATTTTTATGTATTGTTTTACTTCCGTGTATATAAAAATATAAAGTATATAACATTGTCAGTGATAAAAAAATTATGTGTAGTTTGTATTTTATCATGAACTAGTATACTCTATATGATCTAATTTAAAAATCAACCCTAGAATATAGGAGTTCTAAAGTCAGTCCTCGTTCTATCTGCTGCTATTTGTGAAAAACTATGTGTACTATACTTCAGTTATCTTTCAATAAATAAAATCCAGTACATTTGATGTTGTTTAGAAAAAGTTAAAAACATGCTAGAGTTTAACTTCTATTATGTGTTAATCAAAATTCAGCTATTTATTGAACACCTACCATCTTGCCTGCTCTGGAAACTGTTTATTAGCTCATTAGCCCTAATGATACTTGGCATTGTTAGAAAACAAGTTCAGGCAATGAGAAATGACTTCTTTAGAGTATAGGCACAATGGATATGAAAAGGGCTTCATATAGTAGTCTTTACCTTTATTTGCTTAATCTTTTTTTTTTTTTATGGTACTGGGGATTGAACCCAGGGACATTCTACCTCCGAGCTACACCCCCAGCCCTACTTTTTTAATTCTTTATTTTGAAACAGGGTCTCACTAAGTTGCGGAGGGCCTCAATCAGTAGCTGAGGCTGGCCGCGAACCCGGATCCTCCGGTCTCAGCCTCCCAAGTACCGGGATTACAAGCGTGCACCACCACGCCCGGCTTGCTTAATCTTAAAGTTTAATTCTCTAAGGCTTTTTTCTTGAGGTCTTGGGGGTATTCTCTTACTATAATCCCAAGGAACTGTTGATAAGAAGCCTAAATTTATACGTTTGGAAACTAAAATTCAAGAAATAAGTGATTTAGCCCAAAAGTTTGGTGTCTTTTAGATTCATGAGTACATTTGCCCCTTGCTGCTGTGCATAGTGCCTTCTTAAAACAGCCTGAGTGGCAGCATAACATAGTGGTTAAAGCACAGAGTAGAGAGTGATTTCAAGTTCCCGTTCTACCATTACTTACTAGTTCCATTTACTACCTTTGACAGACTACTCATCTCTGCTTTATTTAGCTTCTTTATCTATAAAAGTAGATATAGTAACCCCTACCTATGTAGTTCATCATGCAGTAAGAGGGAGTTCAGTAACTAATATGAAATTGCAAGCCATATCCTCTTCAAGCACCCTCGAAAGCAAAGCATGAATGATCTACAAGACCATGGTCAGGCTTCTGCTTACCTCTCTAACCATATCTCCTGCTATTCTTCCTAATAACTGTATTTAGTTCTTCTTACTGATTTCTCATTCGGTGTAATTTGAGTATCTTTTCCTATTTTCTGAAGAATTACTTATTTTAAGTGCTTGATCTATATTTTCATGTAATTCTGATTGAGTAGTATGAGTACTGTGTTTACTCTTTCTCTCTTTAATTCCTGTACCATGAACACATTTAATTATTTTGCCTTGTGAGTTCAAGCTACATGTCTCCTAAGTTATCAACCACTGTGCCTGTTAAAAGGTCAGGGCTACTCTATTTCCATCCTATGATTCTGAAGAGATGACAGAAATTAAAACCCAGATGGATATTCCAGGTTCCCCAGTACCTTTGTTGGTCAATATTGCTACCAATTCTACCAAAAACCCCCTCTAGTCCTCTAGTCTCCTAAAGAGAATTATCATGGAAAAGGGACTAGTTCACCATCTCCCTACATTTAAACAGGGGACATAAGAAAGTTATTCCCAAAGGGTGATTGGTCAGTTCACACCTTTTTTTTTTAATACAATTGACATTGGTCATTCATTTAACCTAAGTTTTATTTATTTTTCTCTTTAAATTTATTTTTAAATGATACATACTTAGTACCCATCAATCTTTCCCAATTCCGCCTTTTCCCTAGTCTTCTCGGGGGTTGGTAACCAGTATTCTACTCTCATCTTCTATGAGATCAACCTTTTTATATTCCACATGTGAGTGAGATCATGCGATAATTATCTTTCTATGCTTGGCTTATCACACTTACCAAAATGATCTCCAGTTCCATCCATGTTGTTGTAAATGACAGGATTTTATGGCTGAATAGTTTCTGTGGTACATATTTATCACATTTTCTTCATCCATTCACCAGTTGATGGACACTTAGGTTGTTTTCATTTCTTGGCTTTGGAAAATATTGCTGTAATAAATAAGAAAGTGCTTTTATCTCTGAGATGTACTAATTTCATTTTGTTTGGATGTATACCCAGTATTGCTGGATCATGTGGTAGTTCTTTTTGTTTGTTTTATTAGGTTTAAAAAATTATTAACTTTTTAATAAATTATAGATATAATAAAGTATATAGGTATCTGTGTGATATTTCAAGGTGTTTGCATTTCATATTGATACTTCATTAATTATCACATTGAAGCTTATAGCATAAGGCAAAAAGTACAAGGTTTAAGTATGTTCTAAAATGTAAAGTGTCAGTCAATGGAAAATGACAAAAATGTTGATATAAAATTTTGCGTAGTTTTATTTATTTTTTTCTTTATATTCTTGAATTGCAGTGTGGACTCCAATTGCATTGACAGTGTTTTTAGTAGCTGTTGCAACATTGTGTAAAGAACAAGGAATAACAGTTGTGGGGATTTGTTGTGTATATGAAGTATTTATTGCCCAGGGGGTAAGGAAAAATACAAATTTTCTTCTTACTATCTTTTGTCCTAATTGAATTAGACTTTAATAACCTTATTTTGGGGGGGAAGAAGGGGAATTGAACCCAGGGACATTCTACCTCTGAGCTGTATCTCCAGTCCTTTTTTTGTTTATTTTGAAACAGTGTCTCCTTAGGTTACTGAGAGTCTTGATAAGTTGCTGAGGCTGGCCTTGAACCTATGATCCTCCTGTCTCAGCCTCCCAAGTACTGAGATTAGAAGCCTACACTATTTCGCCAGGCTAACCTTATATTTTAAATGTATGGTTACTATGTAAATAAGTCTGCTTACTAATAATAATACTACTAAAAAATTTTTGAGAAACAAACATGTTTTGTCTTCCTACCCCCTGAAATTTATTTTCTTAACGTTTTATGACACCTTTAGTTTTGTTTTTTTTGCGGTACTAGGGATTGAACCCAGGGGCATTCTACCTCCAAGCTACACCCCCAGCCCTATTTTTTATTCTTTATTTTGAAACAGGTTCTCACTAAGTTGCTAAGGACCTCACTAAGTAACTGAGGCTGGCTTTGAATCTGCAATCCTCCTGTCTCAGCCGCCCAAGTACTGGGATTACAAGCGTGTGCCACCACACCCGGTTTGACACCTTTAGTTTTTTAAGGACTACTTTTTCAATTTCAGTAATGAAATTGTCAGGCAGTTTGTAAAAATATGCAGTAATACTGTTAATAGTATAATTCATTATTGAGTAAGATTATTGAGCTCAATTTTATTCATTATGAGTTCCACAAATTGTTCCACATTGATTTTATAGTTAAACTCAGTTTGTTTCTAATCTTGCATTTAGAAAGCATATTATTAAAAACATTATAATATATAATTTGGTTTAAACTTTTAATTTTAAACTTTTTAAAACAACTATTTGAATTTTTTTCTTTTACAGTATACTTTGCCATTATTGTGTACTACTGCTGGACAGTTCCTCCGTGGAAAGGGTAGTATTCCATTTTCTATGCTGCAGACACTAATAAAACTCATTGTCTTGATGTTCAGTACATTATTACTTGTTGTGATTAGAGTCCAGGTTATTCAGTCCCAACTTCCAGTATTTACAAGGTATGAAATTCTGTTGTTGCTTTTTTTTAACCATACTGTCTTTTTTACTTGTATTTTAAGTATTCATAAGTGTTCCAGAAATTCTTTAATTTACACCGAGGTTTTCAACAACTTTATTGAGGTACATCAATATATTCTAAAAACCTCATGGAGTATTTAAAATATATAAATTAGTTAGTTCTGGCATACATGTATACCCGTGAAATCACCATGACAAGCTTTATAATATTTTAATATAATTAATTGTCCTTGACATTTTTTCTTTAAAGAATAATTACTTTTCAACTTCCTGAATTTTTACCCTCTGAGTCTAGCTATGGTAAACTGAACTCATTTGGGTATAATAGTATTGAACTGTTTTCTTCATCAGTTCTCTTTATCCCCCTCTCAGGCCCCTCCCCCAATCCCCTTCCACCATTCTACTAGTCTCTCTTCATTTATCTGAAGTCACTTTTGTTTCCTGTTTTCTCTCTACCTTCCACATATAAGAGAAAACATATTGACCTTTGACTTTCTGATACTGCCTGACCTCATTTAGCACAGTATTCTCCAGTTCCATCCGTATTCCTGCAAATGACATAATTTTTGTTCTTCTTTATGTCTGAATAGAATTCCATTGTGTATATGCCACATTTTCTTTGTCTATCTGTTGACTGACACCTAGGTTGGTTCCATAATTTGGCTGTTGTGAATCATGCTGCTATAAGCCTGGATATGTGTGTATCGCTATAGTCTTCTGGCTTTAATTCTTTTGGAAAGATACTGAGGAGTGTATAGCTGGATCATATGATGGTTCCATTCCTAGATTTTTGAGGAGCCTCTGTACTAACTCCATAGTGGTTGTACTAATTTACTATCCCACCAGCAATGTAAGAGTTCCTATTTCCCCACATCCTCACCACATTTATTATTGTTGTATTCTTGATGATTGCCATTCTAACTGGAATTAGGTGAAATCTCAGTGTAGTTTTGATTTGCATTTCCTTGATTGCTAATGATGTTGAACATTTTTTCATATATTTATTGGCCATTTATATTTCTTCTATTCACTTCAGTTGCCCGTTTTGATTGGATTATTTGGTTGTTGTTGTTTTATTAGTGTTAAGGTTTTAAGTTCTTTGTATAATCTAGATATTGGTCCTCTATCAGAGGAATAGCTGGCAAGGATTTCCTCCCCTTCTCTGGGCTGTCTTGTTTCTTTCTCTGCTCAGAAACTTTTTAATTTAATGCCTCTCATTTATTGATTCTCGTTTTATTTCCTGAACTTTAAGGGGCTTATTGAGGAAGTCTCTACTAGAGCCTGTATGCTGAAGAGCCGATCCTGTGTTTTCTTTTAGTAATTATATTTTCTGGTCTAATTTCTAGGTCTTTGATTCATCTTGAGTTGACTCTTGTGCAGGGTGAGAGATAGGGGTCTAACTTCATTCCTCTACATATGGATATCCAGTTTTCTTAGCACCAGTTTTTGAAAAGGCTATCTTTTCTCCAACATATGTGTCAAAATTTAACTGGCTATAAGTGTGAGCATTTGTTCCAGTATCTTCTTTTCTATTCCATTGATCTTTGTGCCTGTTTTTGTGTTAATACCATGCTATTTTTTGTTACTGTAGCTTTGTAGTATAATTTGAAATCCAGATATCGTAATGCCTCCAGTATTGTTCTTTTTTTTTTTAGACATAGACAAATTTATTTAGAAAAGTAGAAAGTACACATTCAAGGAAGAATGTAGGCCACCCCAAAAGTGAGAGGAGTCCCAGTGTGGTTCTTGTTGCTCAGAATTGCCTTGGCTATTCTGGGTCTTTTGTTCTTTCATATGAATTTAGGATTTTTTTTCTAGCTCTGTAAAGAGTGACAGTGGTGTTTTGATAGGTATTGCATTGAATTTGTAGATCACTTTTGGTAGTGTGTCCATTTTGACAGTATTTATTCTGCCTATCCAAGAACATGGGAATTCTTTCCATCCTTTAAGGTTTTCTTCAGTTTCTTTCATTAGTGTTCTATAATTTTCACTGTAGAGGTCTTTTACTTCTTTGACTTTATTTTTTTAGGCTGTTGTGAATGCAGTTGTTTTCTGGATTTCTTTTTAAGTAGATTCATGGTTGCTATATAGAAAAGCTATTGACTTTTGTAAGTTCATTTTGCATCTGGTTACTAACTTTGCTGAATTTGTTTTTGTGGGTTTTTTTTTTTTTTTTTTTTTTTTTTTTTTTTTTTTTTTTTTTTTTTTTTTTTTTTTTTTTTTTTTTTTTTTTTTTTTGCTGTACTGGGGATTAAACCCAGGGGCATTCTACCTCCGAGCTACACCCCCAGCCCTATTTTAGTCTTTATTTTGAAACAGGGTCTCGCTAAGTTGCAGAGGACCTCACTGGCCACAAACCCAGATCCTCTGGTACTGGAATTACAAGCGTGCGTCACCATGCCCGGCGCAAATTTGTTTAACATAAACTTTTTCCTTTAAATCAGCTGTCCTAAATATTAGCTGTTAGTTTTAAAAGCTAAGCTCTGAATAGTAGATCAGAGAAAAAAAGACAGCTTTGTATTTAGTTCCGCGGTTATTTTTAAAAATCAAGTCCTGACTCGATTTTTCATACATGTAGGGAGGGATTCAAATATGAACGTGTTTTTAAATTATATTTATTCAAATAGTACTTATTTTTTCTCAGCCATTAGATATATTTTTTAAAAATCAATTCTAAGTGGAAAGGTTGCTCTTTTTAATTGACTTAGTCATTTTAAAATGACATTGGATTATTAAACTACTATATTTTGATATAGTCCGTAAAATTTGGAACGTAGATTAAATAAATAAAAATTTAAAGCTATTCATTGTGTAATGCACTTCTTTTTAAAAATAATCTTACTTAATTTACATGAAATGCCTATGCTAATGAAATCAGTATTCTTAATATATCATGATTTTCAGAAAAACTAAGACATAGCTTATATTAAGATATACTAGCAGAAAAAAAAATAGAACACAAATAAAATGTCCTACACAATTATTACTCTGTGCTAGAAAAAGTTTAGCTTCCTAAGATTCAAAGCAAGTAGGATGCGCTACTAGATGATACAGTTTTCTCTGTCCATAAAAGGAGAAAAGCATAGAAATTTTTTCTAGGAAGCATAATTTTTATTAGGATTTAGCTCTAACAGAACTGTCACATATAGGAAAACATTGGTAAGTCTTCTGAAAGCATCCATATAAAACATAAAGTAATGCATGTTACACAGCTTTTTTGTTATGACTTTTAATTAGAAGAACATAATTTAGTGAAAGCACTTCTGCTAGGTGTCATAATATTGTATTTTACACATCTGAATTATTTTAATAACTAGGAAGAGATGACCTGCTCGCCCTTCAAAAACATCTTCATAAATACCACTTCTCTCACCTAGACATTTTATATAATTCAGATACTTTGAGTTCTGAGATACCTATAGAATATATTTGTTCTTTCATTTAATAAGGTTACACATTATTCAGTATTTTATTTATATGTTACAGAAAAAAGTTATGTTTAAAACATGTTTTCTTTTAAATAATTTAAACTTTTCATTCGTTGTACAGGTTTGATAACCCAGCTGCTGTAAGCCCAACTCCTACAAGGCAGCTAACCTTTAACTACCTCCTTCCTGTGAATGCTTGGCTTCTACTCAATCCTTCAGAGCTCTGCTGTGATTGGACCATGGGAACAATACCACTAATAGAGTCATTTCTAGATATTCGAAATCTTGCCACTTTTGCTTTCTTTTGCCTTTTGGGAGCTTTGGGAATATTCAGTCTCCGATACCCTGGTGATTCCTCCAAGACTGTTTTAATGGTATGAAATCATTTAAATTTTTCATCCAGTTTAAGTGAGAGACTAATTCATCAAAACCATATTTTTAGAAGCAGTGTCTTTTGTTCAACACCAACCCAACTTATGACCTTATAGACCTATATTGACACACATATTGAGCATGTAAAATGAAAACTGATTAGGAATTTTCCTAATTTGGTAGAAACACTAAAATCATGAAGCATCCCTTTTGAGTTCATTTTCTTATGTTTCTTAGCTTTATCTAACTAGATTATACACATGAAGAAATGGATTATATTGTATACTTGTTTTCCTGGCATAGAAGAGTATTTCATGAAATATGCTGCTGGGAAAATACAGCTTTTAAGATTTCATTAGCAAAGTTTTCATTACTCCCTGAGATAGCTCTTGCTCTGTTTAGAGAACCCTGGTTATTTGAAGTTTTTTTATTGTATTTTTTTCCTGAACTCTGTCATTTTTATTCCTCTTCCTTTTATTTAATGAAGACAGTAATAATCTATAATTCTCTTTAGCATTCACTCTATATTAGAAAGTATATTTAATAATTTTCAAATGTATCATATCTAGCTAGAGCCACGGGACTCGTTTATTCATTCAGTAGAAATTTATGACAGCCTACATACCAGGCAGCATTTTAGACACTGAGGGTAGGATAATGAAAGAAAATACAAGGCCCCCATATACAGAAAGCTTGTATTCTAGAGAAATTTGAAGTCAATGGTCAGGTAAAAAGAAGATTGAAAGATTATAGGGCTTGGGGGAATGATCATCTTCACTGTCATTCTTTGATATGTTTGTTGAGCATGAGGTTTCTTTGAAATGTCCTGGTGGACAATTTGAACAATATTTCATTCCTGGAATTTAGAAGAGATGCCTAAATCGCACATAGAAGTTTTATTCATTAGCATGGAGGTAATAATTGAAGCCAGGTTGTAGATAACACGGCATATGGAGAGGTTATAGAGCAACCTTTCTCAACCAGGGTTTTGTCAGTTCTCTCCAAGATGGTTGCTAGCTAGTACCATTCTAGATGCATAAAACAAAAGTTAATTCATATTCATTATGAATGCCCTAGAGTATTTGGTCTTAATTTTTCCCTTGCATATTTAAGGTGGCAAAAGAAAAGCCTGGAACTAGGTCTTAAGAAACTCCTGTATTCAGATTTCTGAATAGAGAAAATGAACCCAAATGGGAGACAGACCAATGAACAGAAAAGTAGGAAAGTGTTTTAGTAAAGACAGAATGGTTAATGCTAATAAATGCTATTAAATAGAAAAGTGATATATATTGGATTTGACTTCTATAGCTCTATCAGTTACTTAAATGAAATTTATTTCTGTGGAGTGACTTGATTTAGAGATGAGAAAGTCAACAGAACTAGTCAACGTCAAAGAGACTGTTTGGTTGATATTTAGAAGCATTTGAATATTCAGCTATCTTTTAAAAGCAAGGGGATATCACTAGGAATTGGCTTGCAAAAACATATTAAGTTGAAATACTAAGTGGGCTGAAAACTAGCTACATGTTACCATGGCTACAAAAGTCTTTTCCTACAATTGTAGGAAACTGTTTTATACCTGAGGGATGTAACAAATGGGAAAGGTAGCTTAAAGATGGATTGTCAAAGGAAAAGATTTTCAAGGTTGGAGAGACAAAAGTATGTTTAAATTTAGGTACAAAGAATACAATTAATTAGAAAGTGGTTGAATAAATGAGATAAGGGATAATGATGTTGAGATTTGTGAAGAGCAGGGGAATACTGAGCACAGGTTTGACCCGAGATGGAGGAAGGAGGAAATTCTTATAATACAGGAAGAAAGGAAATGAACATGAATGTGAATGTTGGTATGTTTAGTAGCAAGACATTAAATGAATTCTTGTCTTATAGCTTCAGCTTTCTTAAATTAGGCATTGTGGTTGCATGCAGAAAGTAACAGGGGTCAAAAGTTTGAGAACAGTCAAGATTCAAATCATTCAGAGAGTAGAACCTGTCAGAGAAACCTGGAAGTCCTAAGCAGTCTTAAGGATCAGTTTGAAATGAGATTTATGAGGATATATTAATCTAGTCAATTTTGGTTTTATTTTTTTATTTTTTATTTTTTTTTTTTTTTGCGGTACCGGGGATTGAACCCAGGGGTGTTCTACCTCCGCGCTACGCCCCCGGCCCTATTTTTTATCCTTTATTTTGCAACCGGGTCTCACGAAGTTGCGGAGGGTCTCACTAAGTAGAGAGAGAGAG
>PVJS01056050.1:0-12452 GCA_004027185.1 Glis glis | reverse complement strand
CCAGAGTGGTTGAACTAGCTTGCAATCCCACCAACAGTGTAGAAGAGACCCAGTTTCTCCACATCCTCGCCAACATTTGTTGTTGTTTGACTTCTTAATGATTGCCATTCTTATTGGGGTCAGATGAAATCTTAGAGTAGTTTTGATTTGCATCTCCCTGATTGCTAATGATGTTGAACATTTTTTCATGTATCTATTGATCAAGAAGTGGGCAGCTGAAATGAATAGACACTTAACATATTTATTTTGGTTTGGTTTGGTTTGGTTTGGTGCTGGGGATTTAACCCAGGGATTTTATATCACTGAGCTACACCCCCAGTCCTTTTTATTTTGAAACAGGGTCTTGCTAAGTTGCTGAGGATCTCTCTCGCTATGTTGTAGAGGCTGGCCTGGAACCTGGGATGCTCCTGGCTCAGCCTCCCAAGTACTGGGACTACAGGTGTGTTCCACCATGCCCGACCTTACTGTGATTTTTATTTTAGTAAATGACACAATCATTCACACAGCTTCTCGCGTAAAAACCTCTAGGAGTGTTTTAGTCAGCGCTTATTTTTGCTGTGACTAAAATACCCAACAAGAACTATTTAAAAAAGAAGAGTTTATTTGGGTTCACAGATTTGGAGGTTCAGTCCATAGCCGCTCCACGCAGAAACCCAGGCAGCAAATCATGGCAGAAGGCACCACTTTCACATCATGGCAGCTGGAAACAGAGGGAGACGAAGCACCCAGGAAATACGTAATCCCAAGGCCCTGCCCCAGTGGCCCACCTCCTCCAGCCACATCTCCATCTGAACCTGGCTACATTGCTTAACACAGGAGCATTGGGGACATTTTAAAGCCAAACTGTAATAGGGAGTTTTCTTTCTTTCTTTTTCTTTTTCTTTCTTTCTTTTTTTTTATGTGGTACTAGGGACTGAACTCAGTAACATTCTACCTTCAAGGTATACCCCCCAGCCCTTTTTATTTTTTATTTTGGAAAAAGTATCTCACTAAGTTGCTGAGGCTGGTCTCAAACCTGCAATCCTCCTGTCTCAGCTTCCCAAGTACCAGAATTGCAGACATGTGCCACCACATCCAGCTACAGGGGGCTTTCTTTATCCCTCTCCTCTATACCCTTCTATCCAAAATACCAGCAAATGTTGTTAATGCCACTATCAAAAATAAAACTAACGTTTGCCTCCTGGTCTTCCTCTCCAGTGCCGCTATTCTAATTCAGGCCACTTCTTGGCTGAACTATTGCTGTCACCTCTTGCTGGCCTCCTGATTTCTATCCTGTTCCCCACACTCTCAATTGCCAATGATCGATAAAACACATGCAGCCTGGATCATCTCTTTTTTTTTAAGTAATAAATTAGAATCTGTCATACCTCATAAACCTCTTCTATTGGCGTCTCGTGGAACTCATAATAAATTATGCATCCTTCTTATGGCCAACAAACCCTGGCACCTATGCTGTATAGTTTTGATGTTGAACGTCCCTCAAAGTCCATGTATTAAAGGGAGGTCCCTGGAATGATGCCACTAGGAGGTGAGGGAAATTTTAGGTTGTAAGGCCTTCTGAGACCTCATTAGTCATTGGGGGCATGCCTTGAAGGGGATTGTGAGAACTCAGTCTCTTCTCCTTGCCATCTTTTCTTCTAACTATGAGGGGAGAAGCTAGCTCCAGCATGTGCTCCCTGCCATTGCCATCTGGCACCTTCACCAAAGGTACAAAATAATGGGTCCACTCAGTCTTGGACTGGAACCTCCACGCACATGAGTCAAAATAAACCTTTCCCGTTTATAAGTTAATTCTCTCAGGTGTTTTATCATAGCAAGGTGAAGCTAATGCAGTACATTTTCAACCACAACTTGAATAGCTCTCTCGTTTTGTAAGCTCTGATCACACTGGATTCTCCATGTCCTTTCCTTTCTCAACAAAAACCCTTTGTGCTTCCTGGAATTCATTTGTTTAATTCTTTACACAGTTGACTTTTCCTAACTTATGAGTTATGATTTCATAACTCATCTTAAATTGCATGTGCTTTACTCCTCATCTAATTATCTGTCCTCTATACTCACGTCTATAATTGAACTTTTCCAATTTCTACAGGGAGTACATTTATAATTACAAAGTTTTCTAGTTATTTGTTTACAGGTTGATGTTCTATCTTCCTTATTGTATAGTAAATTCCATGATGACAGGAATTGCCTTGTTCTCAGAACAAAGAATATATTAGAATTATATATATAGGTGAATAACTGATAGGCTATTGGGTTTGAAGTAGCTCTATATACAACCAACTTTACTGTAATTATGTAGAGTCTAACATGACAACGTAGGCTTCTCCACATATATATAAAGCATCTAGTGGTGTTATACACGTTGTAACTACATCTTTATTAACCGTTCTAAATTTGCATCCCTGCATAGTAAACAGCACCTATTATTTTTCTATCAGAATTTTCTCATGTATTTCTCTTTGTCAGGTATTTTCAGCTATGGAGTCTGCACTCATGTTCAATGGCTGGGCTAAAATGAACAATATAGAACTAATAAATATAGCAAGCTGATTAATCTAATTCCCCCCTGTCGTTTCCAATTTGGAAGCAAAATGTAAATTCTAATTTCATTGACTTTTTAGAGGAAAAATAAATTAGTAACATACTCTTCAAGCAAACTGAAGAAAGCCACATGTTTTCTATTTTTACACTGATTTTCATCATAATTTTAAACCACCCACAACAATTCAGTTCAACAATCTATGTGCTTTTTCCTCTGGGGAACATGCTAAATTTGCAATTGAGATAAGCAATCAATGCTCACCTCTGCTAAACTCTACATAAATATTATTTCAAAAGGAAATTCCTTAGAGGAGCTCCTTTATGGAATGTAACTTCATTAGTAAGTAATGGATTGCTCTATCGTATGTTTTCTCCCATCAAGGTAATTTGGAAACTCTTAATTGTCTTACATTTCTTTTATATGGCAAAATAAATGATACCCCTGTGTGAGAATCGACCTGATTATAATTATGCTTCCCATGAGTTAATAGTATTGACTTCATTCGACTTTTATGGTCACATTAATCTATTTATTATAGAATATTTACAGAATTGAATTGGAATGGAATTCATCCTCACCTCTACTTTGTTCTTTGAGATGTCATGGTCCTCACAACAGAGAAAAAAAGAAGCCCAGTATTAAAGGAAGAGAGCTAAGCCCTTTAACTGTCCTCAATATTCAAACAAATCTTTTTCACTATTCCTATCATAGTCCACTCCTGACTTTACCTAAGAGCTAGGGGTTTTATTTATTTTTGTTTTTTAGAGAATTGCAAATTCTAGCCTTGATGCCCACACAAAAGTTCATTTTTTTTCAGTAGTGAAAAATCCTTTCTCTACGATATCTAACTTATTTACTTTATTAATAGAGGTAAAAATCCTGATACTTTTTTACTTTATTATTAGAAGTAAAAATGTGATACTTTTCACAAAAGTATCAGAGTACTATAAAAGGTTTGATATAAAAACCTTTTAAGGAATATAATATAACAAATAAATTATATGGGTAATGAAATGGAGACACGGAAAACTACATTCACATAGCTTAGTCCATACCACTAAGATCACAGCTCATAATTCTGAAAGACTGCAAGGAGGAAGATCCTGTCTCTTTATTTAAAAAAAAATCTTAGATAGATGGCAATGTTATTACTTGGAAAATCATTTCTTTAGTATTTTTTCCAGTGCTTTTGATAAATTCTTCTGCTATATTGGTCAGTTTATTATTTTTTCTTTATCTTTATTCAATAGTTTTCCTGTTATCATAACTCTCATTCCAAAAATGTTGATGATTATTTCCATATTTGCTTTGATCCTTTTATCATTTTATCTCCTTTGCAGATATCTTCAAGCCAATTTCTTTCAAAACATTTCTTTATACATGTCTGTTACTCTAATAGCTTAAACCTGTCACGATGCTGCTTTGTTGGTGCTGTTTTCATTTGCACTTAAGTTCTCACTGTGGTGTCTTACATATTTTTGCTTTATGCATCTGATTATCATTGACCATTGAACTTGAGATATTGTCTATAATAGTAACTGCATGCCTAAGTTGGGGTTCTCTTTCCTTCACAATGTATAGGCACTTATTTCTGCCAAGAATCTGCAAACAATACTGACCTAGGACTATCTTAAACCAACTTCACAATATAAGTTTCCTAGAACGTTTGAGCAAAATTGTGTGAGAGAGGGATACTGTAACTCTGGATCTTGCCCTGGGATTATCCCTTGGGGTCTTCGGACATTGAGAAAAAAGACTGCTTTCTTTTTAGTTTTTAATTTTTTTTGTATGTGTGTGGGGGGTACTGAGGATTGAGCCCAGTAGAATTTTACTTCTGAGCTATATCCACATTTTTTAATTTTTTTAAACAGGATTTCACTAAGTTACTGTGCTCTACACTTGAACCTGTAATCTTGTTTCAGCCTCTCAAGTACTGGGATTACACTCCTGAACCACTGTGCCAGGCTGGGCTGTTTTCTTTCTTTGTTTTGTTTTTTTGTTTGTTTTTCTGCTTTTAGTTCTATGGTTTGAATTCAATCACCCTTACTCATTAGAAAGTTCAAATTTCCTGAACTCTAGAAATTAGATTTAGAATTCATTTATTTCCCTGAATTTCCTTTCCCTTGTGATATTTTGTCATTGTGTTGTTAGTACTTCCTACTTTTAAGAATATTTTAATAATATATTTCATCCGGATATTATTAGTCTCCTCAGAGAGAGGTATAATCCCAATATCCTAGTCAGCTACTAACAGAAACAGAAAATCAGAGTTGAACCTTGGTTTGTACAACAAACTACTACAAACTCAATTTACTTAAAAAGACTCTTATGTTCAGAAGGTTATTATGTTCTTAAAGACAAGCTATATAACGGAAATATGATCATTCTGAAATAATGTCTATTTTTAACATAATTATAAGAACATTAAACTAGTAAATATCTCAGAAGCAAAAGTTTCTTTTTTAGTTCCTCTCTTCATTAAATCATTAAATTATTAAATTTAAAACTGACAAGTATATTGGTAGGTACACCATCTATGGAAAAAAAATACAACAGTTCTCTGAACAATAATGCTTTTCTCCTACAGGTGACAGAAGCCGTCAAGGAGAAAGCAGTATACTATATACTTTTCACATGAGACATTGTGTTTAAAAAGCCTTCTTTTCATGATTCCTATAAGCTTTCTATAAGCTGTTTTACTCTTTTATTCATTTCAATAAAATGGTTAAGGCAGACAGATATTAAAATTGGCATATGATAACTTGTTAGTTGAATACAATTCTGTATTTGTTAACCATTTTTTTACCATTGTGCATTGCATTTTAAAGTCCTCAAATGTTTTACTCTCCACTTTTTCATTATTAATGAAATAATTTCTTTAGCCCCCAAATATATGATGTACATGCTACTCATCTGACATGCATTCATATGCAGACTGGATTCAATGAACAAATATCAAGCAGGATAGGTAAAATAAACTCAAGAAAGCAAATAAAACTTTGGAACACAAAAGAAATAGATAATAGCCGGGTGTGGTGGCGCACGTTTGTAATCCCAGTACTTTGGGAGGCGGAGACCGGAGGATCCGGGTTCGCGGCCAACCTCAGCTCTCACTCTGTCTCTCTCTCTGTCTCTCTCTCTCTCTCCTTAGTGAGGCCCTCCGCAACCTCGTGAAACCCGGTTTCAAAATAAAGCATAAAAAATAGGGCCGGGGGCGTAGCGCAGAGGTAGAATGCCTCTGCGTTCAATCCCCGGTACCGCAAAAAAAAAAAAAAAAAAAAAAAAAAAAAAAAAAAAAGAAATAGGTAATAAAGGCAATCAGAGAGGTAAGTTACTTTCAAATAAGAAATTTTGAGAGATAGCTGTCTTCTCAACAAAAATCAGAAAAACATTTAATTTTTACAAATGCACCAATATAGTAGTAAAATACAGAAAGCAAAATTTTACTTCAGTTGACTGTCTGGGTATTTAGTATCACCTACAAATATTAGAATAGACACAGAGTGGCTGGATAGCTTACAGAAATTTCACCTCACTAATTACAACTCTTTGTGGCTATTTTTGTACTGTTTCAATTTGTCTCTATCTTCCATAATGTGAATAATCTGTTACATTTCCATAAAGATAAATGGAAATTGAAATTGGGAGGTGACTCATTGATGAAACTACCCTAGTGAGAAGCCTCTCCCCTTTGTTTTTCCTTCCAACTGAACAAAAACATCTAATAAAGCTATTTGTTAAATCGTTCTCAGCCTCAGAGAGTAAGATATCCAAAATATGTACTTTTTGTAAGTATCCATTGAAAAATTAAATTGACTAGTAATGTGAGACACTGGGAGTTGAAGAAGACTTCTTTGAAGAAAAATATGTCAAATCACCCTCAAGGGTTAAGGGATGTTTGCATACTCAAGAGCAATATTGGAATTAATACAAGAGTTGGTGTGGGCAGGATGGGGAGGGTAGAAGATTGAGACTTGAGGAAACTGGGGATTCTACTAGGAGTGGTGTTGGTATGGTTAACTGCTCAGCCTAGGTAGAGAAGAATATGAAATTATGTAAAAGTGTATATACCAAGGCAAAGCTCAAGTCAGGGATGGTCAAGAGTATAATAATAACTTGTGAATTTTCTTTTATGTGTGGGGGGTGCTGAGGGTGGAACTCAGGGGTGTTCTACCACTGAATTACACCCCCAGCCCTTTTTATTTTTTTTCTTTGAAATTGGGTCTCACTCAGTTTCTGAGGCTGACCTCGAACCTGAGCTCCTCCTGTCTCAGCCTTCCAAGACCTGAGATTGCAGGTATTTTCTTTAAATTACATGTCCCTATTATTGAAATAGGCCCAAAACATAATTATACATTCATTACACAAGTTTATTTAAAAACTATGAAGAAAACACTTTTAAAAAGCAAGATACTCCACAAAGAGATTGGAGGGGGCATTATAGTAAATATTTTGAGTACAAGTCAGCCAATCATAATATATATTAAAATACATACTATAAAAATAATTAGATGCAGACTTTTGGTAAATAATTCATGAAGACTCTCAAAGATAAACATAACAAATCTAATATTAATATCTAAATCTGAAACTTTAGTTACAGATGGTTTACATTCTTTGAGGTTGATCAAAAAGATGACTGATAATGCATTAATAAAAATAAATTTTATATCATTGAAATGCATTAATATCATTTAGGCAACTCAGGATTAATCACCACTTGCCAATACACATACTGTAGTTCATATTCTGAAATTCCTTTGTAGTGAAAGTTCCCCTGTGGTTAAAGGAGAATATAAAAGTACTATTGAGGCCCCCGACCTGGGCCCGAGTGCACGTGGTGCTGGTAGGGGAGGTCACGTCTTTTCGAGGCGGAGGTCGTGGAGGCTTTAATCGAGGAGGTGGAGGTGGTGGCTTCAGTCATGGTGGCAGCAGCGACATAGGAGAATTCGTGCATCCCTGTGAAGATGACATAGTTTGTAAATGTACCACAGATGAAAATAAGGTGCCTTATTTCAATGCTCCTGTTTATTTAGAAAACAAAGAACAAATTGGAAGAGTGGATGAAATATTTGGACAACTTAGAGATTTTTATTTTTCTGTTAAATTGTCAGAAAACATGAAGGCAGCTTCCTTTAAAAAAAACTACAGAAGTTTTATATAGATCCATACAAGCTGCTGCCACTGCTGAGGTTTTTACCTGGACCTCCAGGTGAGAAAGGACTTCCTCTTCCAAGAGGCGGTGGCTGGGGAGGTCGAGGAGGAGGAAGAGGAGGAGCAGGAGGCAGAGGTGGCAGTAGAGGTGGTGGATTTAGAGGTGGAAGAGGAGGTGGAGGTGGGGGCTTCAGAGGAGGAAGAGGGGGTGCTGGTTTCCGAGAAAAAGGACATTAGATGTGACCATTGACAGACTTCACCGGTTGGCCTCTGCTTTAATTGCACCTCTGCATCTACTGTGGATTGGAAAGTTGTCTCTTGAACAAGTGTTGAAGACGAGGTCATTCTATGACAATGGGACTGAAATGTCAGCGCCATGCAAAAATGAGTGCCGCAGAACGGTCGCTTTTGCTCTAAAGAGCATGAGCAAGTGCCTGGTACTCTGTGGGTGCTTAATAAATGGACGTTTTCATTTGAAAAAAAATTAAAAGTACTATTGAGAACTTTCTGAGAACAAGAAGTGACTTACCACAGGTACTTTGTAAATCAATAACATATGATTTGGAATACATTCATTCAGAATTTTAAATAAATCTTTAAAAATTAAAGTTTGCCATTTTAATATTTCATGAACAGAGCATTTACTCATCAAATAAATCATTCAAACAAAATTATTAGGAAGGATTAAATATTTTTATGAAAACAATGTGTTTTCTTTTTCTTATTTTTGGTGCTAGGGATTGAACCCAGGGGCATTCTAATTCTGAGTTAAACCCCCAGCCCTATTTTATTTTTATTTTGAAATAGGGTCTCACTAGGTTGATGAGAGTCTCACTACTTGCTGAGGCTGTCCTTGAACCTGTGATTTTCCTGTCTCAGCCTCCCAAGTACTGGGATTACAGGCATGTGCCACCATGCCTGGCTTAAAAAATGTTGTTTTCTAACTGTGAAGTAGCTGGGCATGGTGACCCACACCTGTAATCCCAGTACTTGGGAAGCCAAGACACAAGGATCACAGGTTTGATACCAGCCTCAGCAACTTAGGCAGACTCTCAACAACCTAGCGAGACCCTGTCTCAAAACAAAACAATAAAACAGGACTGGGGGTGTAGCTCAGCGGTAGAATGCCCCTGGGTTTAATCCCTAGTGCCAAAAATAATTTTTAAAAAATTAAATGTGAAATAATCTTTTATTCTGTTAGAAACGGACACATTTTCCCCACACCTGGTTTCTAGCAGGAGAAATTTCTCTCTAATAGTATTTTAGATATCTCCTTGTCTTTTCACTCATCATCTCTAAGGAGATAAACTAATTTACTGGTTGGAAAACTTGGGAAGAGTAAAACTTCAGTGCAAGCCAGTCCCAGGGATGATCTTGGCAGCTATTGGCCCAGGGCCTCCGCTTAGCAGAGAAGCCTGCTTTCATCCAGCTACCCTACACTGGGCAGCTCAGCATTTAGGAAGCAGCCCCACCCTGGCTATCTCAGCCTTGCTATATCCTCAACCTAGTCACTAGTGTTAAGTAATAACAATGATATTTTGTTTGTCTTCTTTATTATTTCATATTCTCTCTTAGCTTTCAGATTTTCAAGAAAAATGATATTTATTGGGCATTGACTAGGTCACACCAACACATAGAAGATGCTAATTGCTAAGAGTTTTACTGCTCATTGAAAGAAGTGCTGGGAAATTTTTCAATATTTGGTTAATTATCAGTTTGCATTATTACCGTATATAGCTAAAGATGCAAAAATTTGTTTTTCTACTACCTTGGATCCAGATGATTGTGCTTCTTTGAACTGTAGTGAGCTGAGAGGAGTCTGGCAGTTTGATAATTTTTATGTATTTCTATGATCTGTGAAATTAAGAAAATGCTGCTTGTTGCAAGGCTCCAGCTTTCTGAACTGTGGGTGCAATTTTAGAATATATGGCTAAAGAGAATGTCTGAACAAAGGTTGAATTTCAAAGTGAATAATGGATCAAAAGCATGTTTGAAACCAAATAACAGATTAAAGACAGAGCTTGTTTTCAAAAAAGTGATATGAATGGCTACAGAGTGTGCTGTCAGATTTTCTCTAAGGTTTCAGAGGAACAATTATTGGTTGTAGTTGTTTTTTTCCCCCCAGCCCTGTGATTAGCTGATTCAATTCTGTTTTTCCCTGTAACTGCAAAGATAATGTGTGTAGCTACAGTTGAAAAGGTCCAAAATAAACCTTAAATATAGAGTATAGGGCATAAGCTAAAAAGGATAATTGGGGTAGAAGGTGGGAATGGAGTGAGAGCCTTAGAACTATATGTTTCAGTGTATCTATGTGAACCTTTTTATACACACACACACGCACACACAGTACACACATCAATGATAACACAGAGAAAGAAAATAGATTATTAATGTAGTTTTAAGTAATTCATACTCAGTGTAATAAAAAATCTATTAAAAATCCTGTCTGTGTACAAACAGGAGTATAAGATTTTCATCTTTTTTTGCACTGCAATCAATAATTTTATATGAGGCAAAGGCCAAACACTACAGAGTCAAAGAAAAATATATAAACATGAATAATACTATAGTTTAATGAGGAACATGAAAAAATCCTATACTGGATAATATTCAGTGTTTTATACATTCTCAGCAAAATCTACTTGTATGGACAAAAATAATGAGAATTAAAATCTATGGACTTAATGCAGAGTCTGTTCTCATTGTGCCATGGAACCAGATGCAGAATCAGGAAGATATGGCCAATTTCTTTCTTGTAATCATGCCAATCAGGAAAAAAAAAAAAAGACACATTTCCAGAATTAACGTGCTGTATGACTTTGCGAATGACCCTTTCAAGCTGTCAGTCTTCTTGCCAGGACTACAGCAGTAGCGTTAACCAACAGGAATATGGACCTATTTCAAGCCCAGGTGCCGAGCAATTTGAAATGCATGAGTTCCTTGTTGTGAAACAATCATTCCCTAGGAGGCTCATATTGTACTCATCATTCCAGTAACTATGCGCATGGTGAATATGCGTTTACTTGCTTTCCTACATGCAAATGTCCAAGAAGACTAGAATATTGCTGTCTCTTGCTTGCACTACAAGTTCTGGCAGCAGGGATCAGAAAGGCAAGCTACAAGAAAGGAGGAAGGCACTGGATTTGAAGACTGCAATAAACTACAGTTTGAACTATGAGACTACAGTTGCAGCATTACCAGGAAGTAACATCAGTCCAAAAGGAAAGTCTTGGACTTAAAACATAGGTACATGACTAAGCATTCTTCAAGGAATCCCTTACAAGAGAAATAAACCAAAAGCTGTAAATACAATGGGAATTCTCAGATTGTTATTCCTAGGGTTTTTTTCTTTTTGCTCTTTTTGAGCCAATTGGCATTTTCTGTTCTTTCGTTTTTTTCCCCCTCTAGCACAGAATAGCCAAAGGTAATTACAAACAAAGCCTTTAATGTGTTTCACTTGGAATTCTCTGGAAACAAGGCTTATAAAATAACTTCTGCTTTTCCCTATATCTGTTAGTTGACGCCAATACCTTCTCCCTGGGACAAGTTAAAATGATAATATTAGTCCCCCAAATGTTAGATTGGTAATTATATCCCCATATTGTACCAATATAAAAAATAAAGGCATTAGAAGACTTAATTTAAGTAATTTCACATTGCTATAATCACAGTAATAAATATATTTGAAGACTATAAGTTGGCCTTCACAGTCTATTGGAAGGTCATATAGAGGAAAATTCTACAGCTGAGAATCATATTTTCATTTTCATGAATAAGCGATTTATGCTTGGGGTGAAAAAACAAACATTAGCTCAGCAAGAATTAGTATTGTGAATAGTTTTTTCCTATAGAAATGTAAATTCTGGATTTAAACAGGCTAGGATCCAATACTGTTTCTAACACTCATTAGCTATATATCTTTGAGAAAGTAAATAATCTCTCTGACTCACTTTTTTCACATTCAAAATATAAACAATAAGCCACACCAGTAATCCCAGTACTTGGGATGCTGAGGCAGGAGGATCTCAGGTTCAAATCCAGCCTCAGCAATTTAGCGAGATCCTCAGCAACTTAGTGAGATCCTGTTTCCAAATAAAAAATAAAATAGGGCTGGGGTGTAGCTCAGAGGTAAAATGCCCCTGTGTTCAATCCCCAGTATCAAAAAAAAGAAAAAGTAAAAGAAAAATAGAAACAACAATATATGGTAATATATTAAACTCTTTTATAGGATTACTAGAATAATTAGACTTGTTAATGCTATTAAAGTAACAAGACTAATGCCCGAAATATTATAAATAATCAACTAAATTTGAATACTGTAACTAATTGTATTTTGTTCAATTAAATGACATATATCTCTACCCCATTTAGGACAATATACAAACAAATGTTTGAAAGTGCATAATAGGTCCCCTTAAAATTCTCTTCTATAGTGATTTATAATTTTAGAAACTCCCTCCATAAAAATATAAGAACATTTTAGTACTAGTAAATAATACAAAGTATTTTAAATAATCCATCAGCAACATATATTTAAAGATTTCTTTTTTTTTTTTTTTTTTTTTTTTTTTTTTTTGCGGTACCGGGGATTGAACGCAGGGGCGTTCTACCTCCGCGCCACGCCCCCGGCCCTATTTTTTCTATGCTTTATTTTTGAAACCGGGTCTCACGAAGTTGCGGAGGGCCTCGCTAGGGAGAGAGAGAGAGAGAGAGAGAGAGAGGAGAGAGGAGAGAGAGAGAGATTGATCGCACG
>PVJS01056049.1:0-12470 GCA_004027185.1 Glis glis | reverse complement strand
TGACTGCCCCTGGATTCGATCCTCAGTACCACACACACACACACACACACATCCCGAGGTCCGAGGATGGCGCCTGGATCTGGAAGGTTGGCTGACCCGGCGGCGCTGAGTCCCGTGGAGTCACGAGGCGGGCAGCTCCCCGGCTTTGCCGCAGGGCCGAGCCGTGCGGGCGCCGCGGGCCCATGGCGGGCCGGGAGGAGCGGCGTCGACCCCTTCCTGCCCGCGCACGCCCCGGCGCCGCCGCGGAAGGCTCCGGCCGCGCCCCGCTCCCCGCACTCTGGTTCCCGGCCGCCGGGGACGCGGTTGGCGGCGACACCGAGGGGGCGGGTCAGGAAGTGGGGGCGCGGCGGCCGGGAGCGGCCGGGGCGGCGGAGGCGTTCGGCGAGGCGGAGGCGGGAGGCTCGGGCCGCGCGGCGCCCAGGGCCGCGCCGAGACGATGGCGGAGGACGAAGGTGACGGCCGCGGGGTGCGGCGCGCCCGGCCGCGCGGCTCGGCAAAGGCGCGGGACGCGAGGGCGCGGGCGGCGGGCGGGCGGCGGGGAGTTTGCGGAGAGATTGGCGAGGAGCGAGTGAATGGCCCGAAGTTTTGTCTGCAGAAGTAGGATGCAAAGGTGGGGCTTAAAGTTGGGAGTCGGCAGCGAGGGGAGACGCGGTGGGGGAGCTGAGGGTTCCGAGCAGCTCCTCTGCGGAGTGGGGGACTAAATTGGCTTTGGAGCCGGGCGTGGTGCCGCACGCCTGTAATCTCAGTACTTGGGAGGCTGAGACAGGAGGATCCAGGTTCAAGGCCAGCCTCAGCTACTTAGTGAGGCCCTCCGCAACTTAGTGAGACCCTGTTTCAAAAATTAAAGAATAAAGTAGGCTGGGGGTGTAGCACGGAGGTAGAATGCCCCTGGGTTCCATCCCCAGTACCCCCCTCCCACAGTAATTGGCTTTGGAAGATGTAGGTGTAGGCACAGAGTGCATGTTTGAGGGTGATGGTTTAATCAAATGCCCCGCATTCTCAGTGCCCTCTTTAACAATTTGTGAATCATGACAAACCCAAAGTCACAGGATGAGAAGGGACGCATGCCACCCGGGTAAATAGAGGCAGGGATTTAAGATCAACTTGCGAAGATGGATGGGGGGGTGGGAAATGAACGCGCAGAAACTGAAGAAGGCCTAATTCTCTTATGGTTTAGGGGATAAAAGCGAAGGGCAGAGGCATGTAAGTTGTTTCCGGGAAAGAAGAATCTTGAAGGGCTTTGAGGGTGAAAGTGGACGGGCTGGAGAAAGTTCTCCATGTCCCCCTCAGGGCCAGTGCCGAGAAAAGTGATTCAGCCAGCAATATTTATTCATAGAAAATGATAGGTAAGAGAGAAAAGTGGAAAGCTTGAAGAGACTTACCTACCAGCTAATGATAGATAGTGTAAAGAAAAACCCGTGGCACAATAATGTATTCCTCCTATATGTGGTGAGTCATTTGACTGAGCAGTTAGATTTTGCATTCTTTTGAAAAACATGACATTTTTAACCTAATTGAGTGGCCAATGTGATGGAAGCTGATCTAATTTAGCTTTAAGCCTTTTTGAGCTGAGAGTGCAAGAAGGGAGTTTGAATAGTTCAGTGGAAAGCTACACCCCCAGCCCTATTTTATTTTTATCTTTGAAACAGGGTCTTGTTAGGTTGCTGAGTCTCTCACTACTTGCTGAGGCTGTCCTCGAACCTGCAATCAGAACTTCTGTCTCAGCCTCTCAAGTACTGGGATTATAAGCGTGCGCCACCACGCCCGGCAGTGGAAAGCTATTTATTTATTTATTTTGGTACTGGGGATTGAACTCAGAGGCATTCTACCTCCTAAATACTACCTCCAGCCCTATTTTTTATTCTTATTTTGAAACAGGGTCTCACTAGGTTGATGAGAGTCTCACTACTTGCTGAGGCTGTCCTCCAACCTGCGATTCTCCTGTCTCAGCTTCCCAAGTACTGGGATTACTAGTGTGCACCACCGAGGCTGGGCGTGGTGGAACATGCTTGGTAGAATGCCATTCCCAGTACGCAAAAGCAAAACAAAAAAAACAAGTGTGCGCCACCATGCCTGGTTAGTGGAAAACTATTTAAAAAAAGTATTAAGTATAAGAAGGATTTACTGCTCCATGTCTTGCCCTGTCCCTATTCTCATGCTTGCCTCATTCATGTATACCTCCTCTAACTTGAGTTTTCAGTGTGAAAGCTAATTGGACTGTAGGACATTCTATCTAAAACAGCTTCAAAACCAAAACTATTTGTCATCAGTAAGGAAGAATATAATTCTATTTGTTTCCTTATTTTTCCTGTGGTTGCAGTATATTAGCATTTGAAATATTTCTCTTTTTTTTTTTTTTGGTACTGGGGATTAAACTCAAGGCAAGTGCTTTACTGCTGAGCTGCATCCCAGCCCTGAAATATTTCTTTTTTTGTTTTGTTTTGTGGTACTGGGGATTGAACTCAGGGGTGTTCTGCCTCCAAGCTACACCCTCAGCCCTATTTGATATTTATTTTGAAACAGGTTCTCTCTAGGTTATGAGAATCTCACTACTTGCTGAGGTTGTCCTTGAACCCGCTATCCTCCTGTCTCAGCCTCCCAAGTATGGGGACTACAGGCGTGCGCCACCATGCCAGGCTCTGAAATATTTCTTTATATATTTTGCTTTTCTGATTAGTTACAAATCTATAGGAGTATGTTGATTAATTACCTTGTATGTTCCCATGCTGAAGTTAAAACATGAAAAAAAGTAATTCTGTAATACTAAAAATCCTTAATGTTGTACATCATGTAAAAAGTTATTTATGAGATTATAGTTATACCTAATTAAATACATATGATGTAGAACCAATTAAAAGACTACCATTTTGCAAAATTTACGTGGATATAAAGTAAGTGATTTTTGGTTGTAGAATTATAGGTAATCAAAACTAAATACATCTACATGGAACATTTAATGGTTTGCAGTTTTATTAAAACATAGTTTTATTTAACAAATGTTTAATTCCATAAGTATTTGTGTTCTTACTATGTTAGGTGCTGGGACATAATTGTCACCAGTGAGTATATCAAACATTCCTGTGTGTCAAACATTATTCTGAATAGTTTCAATTTACTTGGCACTTTTTTTCCCTAAAACATACATTATCTTGTATTGTGTTAAAATTAGACTGGTATGTATATTTTACTTGTATCCAGGTGTTATCTCTATCCTTTTTTGCTTATCATTCACATACACTTGGATCCTCTTCATTGTCCAACTGTTTCTCTAAGTAAATACTCTTTGGGAAGCTGATCTTCCAAAAAATGTCCTCCTTGGTGCAGTAGAGGGTCAGGGTGCTTATATTCCTACTTTCTGAAAGAAATATTAGAACAAAGAAATGACAAACATTGGGTAGAACAGTGTTAACATTTCACTTGGAAGTTGCTATGTATAGTCTGGATGGACATTTGCGAGCCTATTTGTAGCCCTGTTAATTATTTCATATGAAGATCACTGGACCAGAGACTGAAATAGCAGATTATTTTTGTGGGTATGTAATCATCTTTAGTTTGGCTTTTTCTTTACAATGCTAAAAATGTAAGCTAGTGAAAGGAAATGAGTTCCATCTCAGAACTTTCCTGTCAGAACTGATCATCGAATTTGTCTGTTGCTTTGGCTTTTGCTGGTTTTCCTCCTAGAAATTTAGGAATTTCTGAGCCGGGCGTGGTGGCGCACGCTTGTAATCCCAGTACTTTGGGAGGCGGAGACAGGAGGATCCGGGTTCGAGGCCAGCCTCGGCACGCATGCGCGCGCGATCAATCGATGGACCTATCTCTCTCTCTCTCTCTCTCTCTCTCTCTCTACCTAGTGAGGCCCTCCGCAGCTTTGTGAGACTCGGTTTCAAAAATAAAGCATAAAAAAAAAAGGGCCGGGGGCGTAGCGCGGAGGTAGAACGCCCCTGCGTTCAATCCCCGGTACTGCAAAAAAAAAAAAAAGAAAAAAAAAGAAATTTAGGAATTTCTGACTTAGTCTGTCTCTTTCTCTTTTTTTTTGCTCAGTGCTGGGGGTTAAGCCCAGGGGTGTTTTACCTCTGAGGTAGACCCCCAGCCCTGGGATTAAAAGTGTGAGCCACCACACCTGGCTAAGAACACTTTTTATGTGAACATTCCCTTCCCAGTTTTTCTTTATCTTAGATGTATATTTTTAGAATGTGTCTAATGGGAAAAACCTCCCTACCTAGCCCATTAGTCATATACAGTACATTCATTAACTATTTCAATAGATTTGTTAAATTGATTTCTTTTTTTTTTTGCGGTACCGGGGATTGAACGCGGGGGCATTCTACCTCTGCGCTACTCCCCCGGCCCTATTTTTTATACTTTATTTTGAAACCGGGTCTCACGAAGTTGTGGAGGGCCTCACTAAGGAGAGAGAGAGAGAGAGCGAGCTGAGGCTGGCCACGAACCCGTATCCTCCGGTCTCCGCCTCCCAAAGTATTGGGATTACAAGCGTGCGCCACCACGCCCGGCTTGTTAAATTTATTTCTGAAATTATCCAGTTAATTTTTTTTTCCAGGACTGGGGATTGAACCCAGGGGTTCTTTACTACTGAGTTATATCACAGCCCTATTTTTTTTTTTTTTTGCGATACTGGGGATTGAGCCCAGGGGCGTTCTACCTCCGCGCTACACCCCTGGCCCTATTTTTTTATACTTTATTTTGAAACCGGATCTCACGAGGTTGCGGAGGGCCTCACTAAGGAGAGAGAGAGAGAGAGAGAGACAGGGAGATAGAGAGAGAGAGAGAGACAGGGAGATAGAGAGAGAGAGAGCAAGCAAGCGAGCTAGCGAGCTGAGGCTGGCCGCGAACCCGGATCCTCCGGTCTCCGCCTCCCAAAGTACTGGGATTACAAGCATGCACCACCACGCCTGGCCACAGCCTATATTTTTATTTGTGTATGTATTTTGTGAGATTGGTGATTGAACCCAGGGGCATTCTACCTCTGAGCTACACCCCAGCCCTTTTTATTTTTTTATTATTTTTGTTTTTTGTGTGATACAGCGGATTGAACCTAGAGGCATTCTGCCTCTGAGCTACACCCCCAGCCCTATTTTATTTTTATTTTGAAACAGTCTTGCTGGATTGATGAGAGTCTCACTACTTGCCGAGGCTGTCCTCAAACCTGTAATCCTCCTGTGTCAGCCTCCCAAGTACTGGGATTACAGGCATGTGCCATCATGCCTGGCTAATTTTTTTAATTTTGAATCAGGATTTTGCTAAGTTGCTGAGGGTCTCTCTTATTTGCTAAGGCTGGCCTCAAACCTTCAATCTTCCTGTCTCAGCCTTCCAAGTACTGGGATTACAGGTATATGCCACTGTACCTGGCTTAAATATTCATTCTTGATGACTACTTCTAAATTTTAGTTTATCCCAAAGCAGGGGAAAATTGAAAGAGCATTATGGGAAAGAAATATAGTAATATTGATTGACCCAGATTTGTATGTAAAAATACTGAATATCCAAAGTATGGCTTTTCTACTACTAATGTTGTTTCATTGCTTTCATTATTTAACATGACTACAAAACAAATGCTAGTATCAAAATGGATAAAAATTAACGCCGGGCGTGGTGGCGCATGCTTGTAATCCCAGTACTTTGGGAGGCAGAGACCGGAGGATCCAGGTTCGCGGCCAGCCCCAACTCACTCACTCTCTCTCTCTCTCTCTCTCTCTCTCCCCCTGTCTCTCTCTCTCTCTCACTACTTAGTGAGGCCCTCCGCAACTTCGTGAGACCCAGTTTCAAAATAAAGTATAAAGAAAAAGGGCCGGGGATGTAGTGCGGAGGTAGAACGCCCCTGGGTTCAATTCCCGGTACCGCAAAAAAATTAAAAAAATAAAAAAAATGGATAAAAATTAGACTAGTCAGACTGAATCTGCTAAATGTACAGTTTTTTCCTTACTATGCTAGTGTCTAAAGATATTTTAGTGAACATTTAAATTTGCTATGAAACTTAAAACATATATTTATTGATTTTTCACACTAGAGAATCATACATCTGATCAGCAGCAGCTGATTCATTTCTTCTGTTTTGATTCCTCTGTTTAGACTCACATTTCATAGCCTGAAGTCATTACTAAGAAAAGAAAAACCTCTCTTCCAGTCCTATAAGAAAGAGATCAATTCTTAAACACATTATAAACTTGATAGATGCTTTGAACTTATGCTGTAGTCATCTACTCCACATGATAATTAAGTCTAGGAAAGAAAAGTGATTATATTATCTACAGTACATTCCTTTTTAATTTGGAACTTAGCTGGTTTGGAGGCATCTTCTGCATTGAATTTTTTTTACTGGAGATAGGGAAAATAGTCTAATTTTGGGAAAATTTTCTGAGAATTTCCCACTCCTATTATAGAGAGATGTTTATAGGTCCAGCCTATTTTCCAACCTTAAAATTGTACAATGCTAATGATATTGCAGCATTGAAAAACTCTGCAGAACTTTCAGGCTTATTTATTTATTTATTTATTTGTTTGTTTTTGTGGTACTGGGGATGGAACCCAGGGGCATTCTACCTCCAGGCAACACCCCCAGATCTATTTTATTTTTTATTTGGAAACAGGGTCTCACTAAGTGCCTGAGCATGGCTGGCTTGGAACCTGCGATCCTCCTGCCTCAGCCTCCCAAGTACTGGGATTACAAGTGTGCGCTACCCCCCCCAGCTCAGGCTTATTTTTAAAAGAACCTCATAGAGTATAGTGTTATGATCAAAGCACTGTATTTTTATTTTTTAAAAAATGTTCATCCAAGCCGGGTGTGGTGGCACACACTTGTAATTCCAGTACTTGGGAGGCTGAGGCAGGAGGATCCCAAGTTTGAGGCCAGCCTCAGCAATTTAGTGAAGCCTTTTGCAACTTAGACCCTGTTTCAAAAGAAAAAAAAATAGGGCTGGGGATGTAGTTCAGAGGCAGAATGCCCCTGGGTTCAGTCCCCAGTACCACAAAACAAAAACAAAAATGTTAAACCAGTACTTGGGAGACTGAGACCGGAGGATCCGGGTTTGCGGACAGCCTCAGCTATTTAGTGAGGCCTCTACAATTTAGTGAGACCCTGTTTCAAAATAAAGAACAAAAAATAGGGATGGGGGTTAGAATGCCCCTGGGTTCAATCCCCAGTACCACCAAAAAAAAAAAAATGTTAATCCAAGCCAGATGTGGTGGCGCACGCTTTTAATCCCCATACTTGGGAGGCTGAGACAGGAGGATCTCAGGTTCGAGACCAGCTTCAGCAATTTAGTGAGACCCTCTTTCAACATAAAAAATAAATTGGGCTGGGGGTTTAGCTCAGAGGTAGAACGCCCCTGGGTTCAATCTTCAGTACCACACACACAAATGAATGAATGAATGAATGAATGAACGAACAAACAATAAAATAAAAATGTTAATCCATAATTGATGTGTTTGATTATTCTCGAGTAACTTAAATAAGCTAAATAACATCATATATCCTAATCATTTTGGAAAAGAGTACTTACTTTGAGATATTTTAAAATAGCATTATCTCAGGAGAAGAGCTTGTTGGTTTATCACTGAGACTCTCAAAACGTGGTGGTGGAGTCTATATTGGCTTTTTTTCTTGTACTAAAGACAGTTTTGCATAGCATATGAAAAGTCACTGGTACAAATAACTCACAGTGTGACTTTTGCTTTAGTATAATAAAAGTTAATCAGTTTGGAATAAAGATGATTGATACACACATTGCAATACTGTCTTAAATATTTTAAGGACCAACTGTAGAACTGCGCCAAAGAAAAAAGCCAAAGTCTTCAGAAAATAAGGAATCTGCCAAAGAAGAGAAGATCAGTGACACGCCTGAAAGAGCTCCAAAATGTAAGTCAGATGGATTTGGAGTTTTTTTATTACTACAAAAATTGTTATGCTAGAAAGTATGCTTTATTATTTTAAATAAATGAACATATTTTGAGTATGTGGTTAACTTTCATTAGGTTTTGCTTTTATTAGGGAACAGCCCCTAAATCTCACTGCCTATGACATTTATTTTGTGTGTGTGTGTGTGTGTGTAGTTTTTTTTTTTACTAGGGATTGAGCCCAGGAGCATTCTACCTCTGAGCTCTACCCCCAGCCTTGTTTTATTTTTTATTTTGAAACAGGGTCTCACTAAATTGCAGAGGGCCTTGCTAAGTTGCTGAGGCTGGCTGTGAACCTGCAATCCTCCTGTCTCAACCTCCCAAGTACTGGAATTACAGGTGTAATCCACTTAGCTACATCCCTAGTCCTTATAATCTTTGTGTAGGGAAGGAAAAAATAATTGGGAATAATAATACAGTCTACCACACTCTGTCCTTTTGGTCATAAATATTTACTTTCTTCTCTCTGACAAAATACACTCACTACTTCCCCTGCCCTAAGGAAGGCACTCTGCCCTAAGGAAGACATCTTCTAATAGCATCAGGCTTGAAGTCCAAGGTTATCTTATCTACATCAGGGCCAGCTATGATTCATTCTGATCCTAAGACTAATGAAATAAAAAGACAGGTTATCTGCCCTGTGTTAGGGTCCTCAAGACCACTCCCATGTGTGATGATTAGCTTGAAGGATTCACTGATTGCAGAATATAATTGTACTTACAGCTATACTTTATTACAGTGAATAATGCAAAACAAAATCAGCAAAAGGAAAAGGTCTATAGGGCAAAGTCTTCAAGAAACCAGACACAAGCTTCCAATACCCCTCTCCCAATGAGTCACACAAGACATACTTGATTCCTTCAGTATTGAATTGTGACATTTGTAAAGTTTATGTCAACCAGAGAAGCTCATTGACAATTCAGTTTTCAGGGGTTTTACTGAGGGCTTATCTTGTAGGTACCCTTTGCCTGCCACATACCAGGAGGAAAGCAAAAGTCATATTGTAAAAATAGGGTAGGCAGAGGAAAGCACCTTTACCAGTTAAGAGAATGTTGGGTGCTCTCATGAAATCTGCATTCCCAGGATGCCAGCCAGTATATTGCCTTCCATGCAAGCAGGCCCTTGTGAAAGCAGTCTAGGCCTGCACTATTAACTCTTTTCTGCACATGCCCTCTCTCTCAGTATACATTGTTGGACAGGGACAGGAAAACCAAAATAACTACTTGCATTTGAAAGGAAGAGTGGGAGACACATGAGCCACTGATCTGTGCAGTTCTAAAGTCCTACTAGATGAATGAGGCTTCCTTACCCAGGTGTGGGGACTGTCCTGTGATCATGTCCCAATTGTGGCATTGACTTGCTTCCAATTCATTGTTCTTCATGGTCCTTGGCTTCACCCCCTGGAGATTCATCCTTTTATATCATCTTCCATATTGAAGATGGCATTGGAGACTATGTCACCCTTAGGGGTTAAATGGCTTTCTCAGATTGCTCAGATTCCTGCCCCTAGAAAGTTAAACGCCTATTTATAGTTGCTCAAATAAGATAAAGGCAATGGGTCATCTATAAATATAGGTCAGGAGCTGGCAGCAAGTAAACCATTTTTGGAAATTAGAAAAATGAAGATCCATAGTATGCAATGGCGAAACATTTGCTGATACTGTTCCTGTGAATAGTTGCAATTTTAGTTTTAATTTTTTAGCATTTTGGGTAACCAGATTGCAAAACAGAATGTGCCTTGGTTACTGTTGGCTGCATTTGACTACAGGAAAGAGATGAGTTTAGAACAGAAATTGGCCTTTTTGCAAGTGGAAATGAAGAAAATAGAGAACCCAAGAATTCTGAGACTCGTACTGTTGAAGTTAGAACTATTTCTTTTTTTCAATCAATAAGAAAACAAATTAAGAAATACTTTTGAGTAACAAAGGTTAAGATGAGTGTTCAGGGCAGTGACCAAACCAAGGGCCTGGTTGTTGCACAATTTGTTAAAATGTTTAAATGAATGAAGGTATTCCTACTAAATCTTTTTAATTGGATATAGAACTTAGAGAAAAGAACAAAGGATGTTGTCCCACAAAAGTTTGATAAGCTCAAATTATGTGTAATTATGCTTTTTTTTTTTTTTCTTGTGGTACTGGGGATTGAACCCAGGAGCAATCTACCTCCAACCTATACCTTCAGCCCTTTTTACTTCTTATTTTGAAACAGGGTCTGGCTAGGTTGTTGAGAGTCATGCTGTGTCGCTGTGGCTGTCCTTGAACCTGCGATCTTCCTGTCTTAGCCTCCCAAGCAGTGGGATTATAGGCATGTGCCACCATGCCTGCCTGGCTTGTAATTAAGCCTTCTTTTTTTGTGTGTGGTACTGGGGATTGAACCCAGGGACATTCTACTTCTGAGCTACACCCCCAGTCCTATTTTTTTTTTTTTTTTTTTGCGGTACTGGGGATTGAACCCAGAGGCATTCTACCTATGAGCTACACCCTCAGCCCTATTTTTTATTATTTATTTATTTATTTAATTTATTTATTTATTTTTGGTTGTACCAGGGATTGAACCCAGGGGCATTCTACCTCCGAGCTACACCCCCAGCCCTATTTTTTATTCTTTATTTTGAAACAGGATCTCACTAAGTTGCGGATGGCCTCACTAAGTAGCTGAGGCTGGCTGTGAACCTGAATCTTCCGGTCTCAGCCTCCCAAGTACTGGGATTACAGACATGCACCACCAGGCCCGGCTTTATTCTTTATTTTGAAACAAGGTCTCACTAAATTGAGAAAGGCCTCATTAAGTAGCTGAGGCTGGCTGTGAACCTGTGATCCTCCTGTCTTAGCCTCCCAAGTACTGAGATTACAAGCATGCGCCACCATGCCCAGCTCTTTACTGCAACCCTTTTAAATTTTATTTTGAGACAAGGTCTTGCTAAGTTGCCTAGGCTGGTCTTGAACTTGCAATCATCCTGCCTCAGCCTCCTAAGTAGTTGGAATTATAGGCAGGTGCCACCGTACCCAGGTAATTAAATTAGTTTGACACTTAAATATAGACAAACAGTATAGCTATGGGGTATTTCCATTACTCCAGAAAGTTTCCTTGTACCTCTTCCTAGTAAGATTTCTCCTATACCTGCAAGACAACCACTGTTCTAATATTTTATCGCTGAATAATTTTGCATGTTGTAGAACTCAAATATAAATAGAATCATACAACATGTATGCCTTGGTATCTGGATTCTTTCGTTTAATGCAGTATATTATTCTTTACAAATATAATTATTTTAGGGCTGGGGTATAGCTCACTGGTAGAGCTCAAGCTTGGCATGTGCAAGGGCCTGTGTTTAATCTATAGCACCAAGAAAATATAACTATTTTTTTTTTTTTTTGCGGTACCGGGGATTGAACCCAGAGGCGTTCTACCTCCGCGCTACACCCCCGGCCCTATTTTTTTATACTTTATTTTGAAACCGGGTCTCACGAAGTTGCAGAGGGCCTCACTAGGTAGAGAGAGAGAGATGGAGAGAGAAAGAGAGAGAGAGAGAGAGAGCTGAGGCTGGCCGCGAACCCGGATCCTCCGGTCTCCGCCTCCCAAAGTACTGGGATTACAAGCGTGCGCCACCACGCTCGGCTAAAATATAACTATTTTGAAGTTCATTCATATTATGAATATTAATAGTTCATTCCTTTTTTTGTTTCATAGTATTTCATTGTTTGAATATTACTAATTGGCTGGGCATGGTGGCACACGCCTGTAATCTCAGTTCTTGGGAGCCTGAGACAAGAGGATCTCAGGTTTGAGGCCAGCATGTGGTAGCTTAGTGAGACCCTGTTTCAAAACAAAAAATAAAAAGGGCTGGGGATGTAACTTGGAGGTAAAATGACCCTGGGTTCAATCCCCAGTACCAAAAGGAGGAGGAGGAGGAGGAGAAGAAATATATATATATATATATATATACACACACACACACACACACTCCTAATTGTTTCTCCCTTCTGCTTTAGTTGGACATTTGGATTGTTTTCAGTATTTAGTTAATGAATATTGATGCTATGAGCATTCTTATGTAAGTCTTTCTGTGTACATATGTTTTCATTTCTCTTAGGAATATACCTAGGAGAAGAATTTTAAATTAAGGTTAAGATTTAAAAAAAACTTTTTTTTTTTTGTTTAGAGAGGGCATCTTCCAATTTTGCCCAGGCTGACCTTGAACTCCTGAGCTTAAGCCTCTTCCCTCAGCCTCCTGAGTAGCTGGGACTACAGGTGTACACCACTATACCCCTGGCTTGGTTAAGCTTTTTGGAATGTTCTGACAGACTGCCAGCCTAGATTAAAAAGGACCATAACTCTTTTAAGTTTTTTTGTTTGTTTGTTTGTTTTTGGTACTGGAGATTGAACCCAGGGGCATTCTACTTCTGAGTTAGACCCCCAGCCCTTTTTATATTGAAACAGGGCCTTGCTAAGTTGCTGAGGCTGGTCACGAACTTGTGATCTCCTGTTTTAGCCTCCCTAGTACTGGAATTACAGGTGTGCTGGACATTCTGAAGTTTTGTTGTTTTTTTTTTTTTTTT
>PVJS01056048.1:0-12470 GCA_004027185.1 Glis glis | reverse complement strand
CCCTCCTTCCTTCCTTCCTTCCTTCCTTCCTTCCTTCCTTCCTTCCTTTCCTCTGTCTTGTCTACCAGAATTGATCTCTATCCTTTGTCTTGTTTTCTCTATCTTCTCTCCTTTCCTCTCTTCTTTCCCAAGCCCACATTTTTCACTCTCTTTCTGACCCCATACTTTCCCCTTCACTCTCCTTTCTTTCTCTCCTTCTGTTCCCTGCTCACCGTCTCTCTTTCCCTCCAGATCTCGGCACTCCCTGTCTGTCCATGTGGTCTCTTCCCCTCTTCCTGCCCTGAGTTCATTTCTGTTTCCCGACAGCAGGCCACCCCCTCCCTCTCCCTTACCTGACTGGAGAAGGAGCTGACGAGTGTGAAGGTCCGATAGAACATGTCCAGCAGCCGCAGGAGCTGCCGATCTTTGTAGTCGAAGCGTTGTCCAAAGACAATGGAGCAGATGATGTTGGCAGTGACGGCCTGGAAGAGGAAGGCGGGGTCCAGGGGGGCTCCTGGGAAGAGGAGGCAGCAGGTCATGGGCACTGGAGGACGTTTGGCTGCTGCCCTATCTATGTGTGACCTTCTACCTCCTCTCAGTAATCAAAGATAAGAACAGTAATGGCAGCTAACACGTGCTAGCACATATGATGTACCAGGCCCTATTCCAAGAACTCCACATATTATTTCATTTAATTTTTACCACAACATTATAAGGAAGATGCCATTCTGTTATTACTCTCCATTTTATATTTATTTATTTAGGTACTGGGGATTGAACCCAGGGGCATTCAACCCCCGAGCTATACCGCCGGTCCTTTTTATTTTTTATTTTGAAAAAGGGTCCTGCTAAGTTGCTGAGGGGCTCACTAAGTTGCTGAGGCTGGCCTCCAACCTGCGATCCTGTAGTTTCAGCCTCCCAAGTACTGGAATTACGGGCACGCATCACCACACCTGACAGTTACTCCCCATTTTATAAATGAGCAGGGGGCAGAGAGACATGTTAAATAATTTGGCCAAGGTTACACAGTTTCTCATTACTGAGGCCAGGATTCATGCCCAGGCAGCTCAGAGATGGAGCTGGTGTAGCTGGTCCCTAACTGGCATCTCTTCTCAGGCCCCAGCTCTGACTCTGGGGCAGGGGTGGTGCAGACCAGTGTTTAATCAATTGCTTGTGCAAAATTAAAAGCCTGGATCCCCCCTTGTCTAGCATGCACACGCCCCTAGCTTCAATCCCCATTGCTTCCAAAAATAAAAAAAATTCAGAAAGTCTTGATGGCTCCATCCCCATATATCACTCCCCCTTCGTCTCTTCTCTCTACTTCAAGGGCTCTCTGATCTTCAGGACTCCTTCTTTACTTGCTAGTTTCTGCCCAAGTGTGCCAGACTCAGTCCTGGACCCTAAAGGAGTATGGGAGGAGGCTGTGAGTCCAAGCTACCTTTCTCTCTGAGTCTCATCTGTCTATCGTCTCTCATACCTCTGCGACTTTTCCCTGAGCCCAGTCTGTCTCTCTAATTTTCTGTTTCATTTTCTCTCTGCCTTTGTTTTTTTCTGAGTCTCCTCTCTCTCTCTCTCTCTCTCTCTCTCTCTCTCTCATCTTTTTTGTCCTTTTCAACTCTGTATCTTTATTTTCTTTACTTACTTATTTTTTGTACTGGGTATTGAACTTGGGGGCATTCTAACACTTAGCTAAACCCCCAGCCCTATTTTATTTTTATTTTGAAACAGGGTCTTACTAAGTTCCTGAGGCTGGCCTCAAACCTGGGATCCTCCTGTCTCAGCCTCCCCATGTTCTAGGATTACAGTGTGCACCACAGTATTTGGCTTCATCTCTGTCTCTTTCCTCTTCCCTGTCTCTCAGTGTCACTCTTCTTCCTCCTGTGCTTCTCCTCCATCTCTCTTTTCCTACCACTTCCTCCCAGTCTCTACTTTGACATTTCTTGGGAAATGTTGACTAGAGACATGGTAAAGACCTGGTATCAATGAGATGGACATGCTAACAAAGGATCCTGTTTCCTATATGTCCCTCTTACAGAGAATTCAAAATAACAAGAAGTTATTTGGTTATCCAAAGGTCTTTGACTGTCCTAGAACAGAAAACCTCACCTACTTCTTTTGTGTGTGTGTGTGTGTGTGTGTGTGTGTGTGTGTGATGCCAGGGGCATTCACCTCTGAGCTACATCCCCAGATCTTTTTAGTTTTTGTTTTGAAATAGTGTCTTTCTAAGTTGCTGAGAGTCTCAGTAAATTGCTGAGGCTGGTCTCGAACCTATGATCCTCCAGTCTCAGCCTCCCACATACTGGGATTACAGGTGTGCAACACTGCACTGAGCTCTCATATACCTCTTTGATCATTGCTCATCAGCACTTCCCCCAAGAAAAGGAAAACACTGTTGTTTTCATTTCTTTTAGGAACATAGGAATTGAACCCAGGGCATTCTTCCTTTGAGCTACACCCCAGCCCTATTTTGTTTTGAAACTGGGTCTTGCTAAACTGCTAAGGCTAGCATTTAATCTGCGATTCTCCTGTCTCAGCTTTCCAAGTACTGGGATTGTGGGAATGCACCACCATGCCAGGCTTAATTTGCTGTTTTCAAAACATCTGCAATTCTTCTTTTTCCTTTGCTTTCTTTTACATAAAAGTCCTGTTTTTTTTTTTTTTGCCTCTGACACATACAGTTGATCCACAAATTGATTTCCTTGAACACAAGTAAATAGTGCACGAATTCCTAGGTCTGTCTCTGAGTTACTGTTTGGTATGGGCATGCTTGGCACGGTGCACCTGGGTCCAAAGCCTATGGTCGTGCTGTGTGGGACAGAGGCCCTCTGGGAGGCCCTACACAATTCTGTTGTGTAGTTAGCTTTTGGTCACTGGGACAAAATACCTGGGTAAAAAAACTTAGAGGAGGAGAGATTTATTCTGATTCGCAGTTTCAGCGGTTTCCATCCCTGGTTGGCTGGTTCCACTGCTCTGGGCCGGAGATGAGACAGAAAGTCGCTGTGAAAAGATGTGGTGGCAAAAAGCTGCTCAACTCATGGTGTCCAGGAAGCAGAAAAAGAGGGAGGAAGGGGCAGGGAGAAGACAGACCCTTCTAACTAGGCCCCACTACGTACAGTTTCTACCAACTCCAAATAAAGCCACCAAATATGAACGTCTCAAAGGATCAAGCCACGGATGAGGTCAGAGCTCTCAGGATTCAATCACTTCCCCAAATCCTCATCTCTGAACATTGCTGCATTGGGGAACAAGCCTTCAACACGAGTCTTTGGGGTACACTTATTATCCAAACCATAACAACTATAAACCTCCCATCTCTTTCCCTGGCTCTCCATGTTTCTCTCCTACCCATCTCTATTGGTTTCTATTTCCTTTTCTCTCTATATCCCTGGATTTCTGTGTTTTCCTGTCTCTACTCGTCTTTCTCTGTCCATGTGCACCTCTCTGTCTTTCTATTGCTGTGTATTATGGGTATGTATGTCCCTGTTTCACTGTCTTTTTTCCTTCTTGTCCCCAGAGCTCACCCTTGGATTTCCGCAGCTCCTCCACCAGGGACTGAGCCTCCTCCTGAATCTGCTCCTCCACGCTCCGCTTGCCCATCCCGAAGTCCCTCATGGTGGTCGCGGAGAATCGCCGAAGGGCCTTCCAGCGTTCCCCAGTGGCAAAGATCACACCTGGGGGTGTAGGAGAGTCATGGGGTACGGAAGAAGTTTGATGGAGGCTAGGTCCCTTCCTACCACTTGTCCTCCCTCTAACACCCATCTTCCTCAGGTCCCACCCTCCATCCTGCCCCAGCCCAGTGCCTTCAAGGCCCTCACCGTATCCCTGGAAGACTGGGTCAACGATGGCAATTTTTCCCCGTCCAGAGAAAGCCTCAGCTTGGTCCACCAGGGCCTCCCGGATGGCCTCTGTCCCACACAGCATGACCACGGGCTTTGGTCCAAGGTACACCGTGAACACATCCCCGTATTTCTCTTGTTGCTGCCAAGCACACCCACGCCAGGGTTGGTATTAGTCAGTGCACACCTCAGTTGTTAAACCATTAAAATGCGTAGGTGCAAACTGGTAATTAGGTGCCTCCCACAAGACCCTCCTCCCTAGGCTGCCCATCCCCCTTCCCAGGACCCAGCAACTAAAGGGTTAACCCAGGGGACAGCCAGAATCTGCTCTGATTGGCTGGACCCTAAGCCGTACAGATGGTCAAACACTTTTAATATTGTCCTGGCCCGTACCCTTCTGTCTGGTCACATCTTCCTGGCATCTCAATCAAAGAATCGTTCTTGTGGCCCAACTTCAGTCTGCGCTCAGTCTCCTGACCGTTTCCTAAGATGGCTGGGACCCACCCAGTTGGTGGACGTGAAGGGACAGTGGTGGCCCTCTAGAGCTGACCATGGAAAGTGAAAAACCATCCTATCAGTCTGGTAAACTGCTGGGCACTACAGTCGCCAGTTGGCATCTATGGGAATTGTTTCCAGGACCCCCTCAGATACCAAAACCCTCAGAATCTCTAGTCCCTAACAAAAGTATGTGCTTATAACCTATGTTCCTCCTTTATACTGGAAATCATCTCTAGATTAGTTATATACATACAGGAATGTAAATGCAATGCAAATAGTTGTTATACCGTATTGTTTAGGGAAAAATCTCAAGAAAAAAGTAATTGCATGTTCAATATGGATGCAGATTTTTTCAAGTATTTTCAATCTACAGTTTGTTGAATCTGTGTATGAAAAACTTACAGCTTTGAAGGGCAACTATGTTTCTATTTTTATTTTATATTTTGTTACTGGGGATTGAGCCCATTTTTTTTTTGCGGTACTTGGGTTGAACCCAGGGGCATTCTACCTCCGAGCTACATCTCCAGCCCTATTTTTTATTCTTCATTTTGAAACAGTGTCTCACTAAATTGTGGAGGGCCTCACTAAGTAGCTGAGGCTGGCCAGGGACCTGTGATCCTCCTGTCTCAGCCTCCCAAGTACTGGGACTACAAACATGCTCTACCATGCCTAGGGGCATTCTACATCTGAGATACACCCACCCTCAACCGTTTTTATGTTGAAATAGGGTCTTGATAAGTTTATGAGGGTCTCACTAAGTAGCTGAGGTTGTCTTTGAACCTGTAATTCTCCTGTCTCTGCCTCCCAAGCACTGGGATTATAGGCGTGCACCACCACAGCTGGCTCCAACTGTGTTTATTGAAGCTGAACATATGCATACTCAGCAACTTCACCCCCAAATAATAGCTCAGTGAAATGTGTACATGTACACACACACACACACACACACACACACACACACACACCCAGAATAATCACAGAAGCAATCTTAATAATATTTGCATCAACATAGATGCAGAATAAATACACAGTGACAATAATCAGGCCTATTCTGAAAATAATGTTAGGGACTCTCCCAGATGATAAGGGGCAGATTCCAGGTGGTGAGGGGCAAGGACATGTGTAAAATATTCACTAGTCTATAGTTACCTTTATTTTTATTAACAGAGTAAAAAACACACCCCGAGGTGGAGACTTAAGAGAGTAATGAGACAGGCATTACATAGGAATGGCGAAGCAGCGCCCAGGCACAACTAAAACTCCCCCCGGCGTCATGACCTGAAGAGACCAGGACCCCACCATCCCTGTAGATGCCTTAAAAGCTAAACACCTCTGTCCTTTGTTGAGTCAGCCTGGGATTTCTCTTCCCCTTGTGCTCAAGCACAGGCATAAAGAGCCTTTTCCCATCTCAGTTGTGCTGTTGTCTGATTCTTGATAGACAGCACAAGAACCCATGGAGTCAGGAGGAGCTTGATTCCCAATGTGGCAGAGTTGAGAGGTGGTAGAGCCTTGAAGAGGTAGGGCATTGTGGGAGATAATCAGGTCTTGGGGGTGCTACTCTCAGAAGGCATTAATGCTGATCTTGCAGAGTAAGCAAGTCTTGAGAGAGTAGGTGGTATAAAATGAGGCCACCTACATGCTTGGCCTGTTCTGCACATACCAAATTCTCTTTCCTGTTCTCTACCATGTAGTGATTCAGCTAAGTTGGCCCTCGCCAGAGGCTAAACGGATGGAGCTTCTTGATCTTGGACTGTCAGCCTCATAAACCATGAGCCGAATAAATCTCTTTATAAAGTACCTGGCCTCAGATATTTTGTTATAGCAACAGGAAATAGATGGAGACAGAATCATAGAAGCTTAAATGAAAGGGGGCTTCAGAGATTGGTCAGTGTCCAATCTTTCCCCACTTAATAAAAATATTTCTTGAATACCCTTCCTAGTAAGTCCCAGGTTTGTATGATCTAGCTACATGGCCACCAAGACCTTTTAGAAAAGGTCTTTTAGAGCTGGTAGTGCACACTTGTAATCCCAGTACTTGGGAGGCTGAAACAGGAGGATCACAGGTTGGAGACCAGCCTCATCAACTTAGTGAGACTCTTAGCCACCTAGTGAGACCTTGTTTCAAAAAACAAAAACAAAAATAAAAATCAAAAGGCCTTGGAGGCGTAGCTTGGAGGTAGAATGCCCCTAGGTTCAATCCCTGGTACTGAAAAAAAAAAAAGACCTTTTAGAAATACAGGAATTTCATGGTCAGTTGTGCTTATTTCAGAATTTGTAAAGTATTGTGACTAACAATTACCTCCCCACCTCTCATGAGGTGGAAAGGAGGCAGGAAGACCCCAAGAGCTTAGAGGGCAGAAAATTCTGTTGGTGGAGGCATGGTTGGTGCCTGGTTAGCTCTGCAAGGCTTCGAATAATCCCTTAAAGGGGGTGGTCAGTGAATAGTGTAGACGAGGATGTCTTTGTCAAGAATTTAAACCCACTTAGGTTATTCCCACTTTAGCAAAACTTATCACTGCTCACACTCCAGAAGATTATGAGCGCCGCCCAGCGATGATGCAACTCAAACAACAGCTTATCTAATCACAAAGCTCATTAGCTCCTTATCTGTAACTCCTTTGAAAAATAAAAAATGTTCCAAAATTTGGGAGTCTGTGACCCAGATACATTGCATCTCTCAAGTGAAGTGGGGAATGTCTAATTAATAACCAAAAAGCATATATTTTGACTTGACTGTCTATAATAGATATACACATATGTATTATAGTCATTCATCATTTACATATTCCTTAAGCAAAGAAATATTAATTTCTTATTTTTTGGTACTGGGGAATGTACTCAGAAACATTCTACCTCTGAGCTATACTCCCAGCCCTATATACCTCTATCTATCTATCTATCTATCTATCTATCTATCATCTATCTATCTATCATCTATATATCGTCTATCTATCTATCTATCTTCTATCTATATCTATCTATCTATCATCTATCTATCTATCATCTATCTATCTATCTATCTATCATCTATCTATCGTTATTATTATCTATCAATCATCTATCTATCATCTATCTATCTATCTATCTATCTATCTATTTTTTGTGGTACTGGGGATTGAACCCAGGGGCATTCTACCTCCAAGCTACACCTCCTATTTTATTTTTAATTTGAAACAGGTCTTGCTAAGTTGCTGAGGGTTTTACTAGGTTGCTGAGGCTGGCCTCAAATCTGGGATCCTCTTGTCTCAGCCTCCCAAGTACTGGGATTTGAGGTGTGTGCCACCATGCCCGGCTTTGAACCTGTGATTCTGTCTCAGTTCCCCAAGTACTGGGATTACAGGAATTTCAAAGATTATTGGCATACAAACCTCATACTTGGAAATTGTTGTTTGGTAAAAGACAATGGTATAGGAATAGAGGGCTTAGCTCAGTAATAGAGCACTTGCCTTGCATGTGTGAGGCCCTGGGTTAGACACCCAGCACCAAAAGAAAAAAAAAGACAATGATATCAATAAATAGACCATTGATCAGAAAACACGATCTATTTAAAGGGAAGGAATAACAAGCCCAAGATTCAGCAGTGTGTTCTTCGTGCCAGGGCTAGGGGCAGCGCAGCTGGAATTTGCTGTGGGTGTTCCAGTTCTCCACTGGGAATTGGGGTCACAGATGCTGATTAATTATTAATAAGTAAGTGGATAATTGAGCATTAAACCCTGCATCAAAGCAGAGACACAGCCCCAGTGTCAGCTGCTGCTGCGGTACTGGGGTTTATTACTGATCAGCTCTCCCCACCTGTCTCTTTTTCTGCCCTCCCCTCCTCTCCTTTGCCCCAGCGCTGACTCTTGCTGTCTCTTGTTGGCAGAAACAAAATCTGTTTGACTGGTGCTGCTGTTGCCCTGTAGTTTCTTCCCCCAGCAGGCAGGCACCCAAGGACATGGCAGAGGGTGACAGAGGAGAGTGAAACCACACACCTGTGACTCACACCCACACACCTCTGCACCCCCACTTGCCCCTGCATGATTCCAACCGAGTGAGGATGCTCTGACAACGCGGCCACCGTCCATCACCGCTCAGCCTCACACCCTTTCCTCACCCACCTTCCCCACCCAACCCCTGACCTAGAAGGAGGCCTCGCTCTTTCTGCTGAGCGATCCCAAATTCACAAGCCAGGGATCAGCCTACCCCGGGGCCCCATCGTCAGTGTCTCACCTGCAGGAAGAATTTGAGTAGGCCTCCTCTGTCCATCTGCAGAAGGTTCCCCAAGAAGGGCAGAGGACGGGGACCGGGCGGGAGGTAGTCACAGGTTTTGGGGCGCCCCCTGACCAGGAGAAGCAAGAAGCCCGTGAGGAGAGCAAGGAAGAGGAGGACACTGAGCTCCATGGTCCTGGTCTGACCGCCGTCCACCCTCCGCAGCCTCCAGCTGGACCTTTCATCCTGAGCCTGCTTCCTCACCCAGTTATGCAACTTCATCCATGCCCCGCCTCCCTTGCAGCTCTGTGCAGGACAGTGAACTTAGGAGAGAGGGGCTGGGCACCTATACTTCCTGCTTGGGCCACCTGGTGACTCTCCCCCCACCCCATTTGCTAATCCTTACACCTCCTCCCTAGATGTTGGCAGCAATATCATGAGATTGATACCAAGGTGTTGAGGGCCGAGACCTGTCTTAGAGGCACACTGAGATTATCATCTTGGACCAGCCCAGTTTGGATACATGGTATTTGGCTGGGTGGGATCTGTCCAAAAACAGACACATTCCAAGGGACCTGGTGTAATCTTCAAGTTGCGGTCTTTGATGTCATCTCCACCCAGTAATGGTTAATCTCTCCTTCCCCTAAGTTTGTCACATGCCTGCCTCACTGACCTTCATTACCTTCTTTACCGTAACCTGTGATAATTGCTGATTCCTGGGTTTGATTAACTTTCAAAATTCCTATAAAAATGAGGCCCTGGCTATAGAGTGCTGGGGAGAATTTGCCATCTCTATCTCCTCCCCGACCCCCCGATTATTCAATGTAATTATTTTGCAAATTACTATATCAGACTTCGTGTTGTTTCGTGCGAGAAGACCATTGTTAGGAAGCTGCCTGGTGCAGCGACCATCTGTGGCAGGAACCACAGGCTGTTTTGTCAGGAAGCTGCTTGGTGCAGCGACCGTCTATGGCAGGAACCACAGGCTGTTTTGTTAGGAAGCTGCCCGGGGCAGCGACCATCTGTGGCAGGATCCACAGAGTGTTTGTCAGGAAGCTGCAGGGATCAGTGACCTTCCGTGGCAGGAACCACGGAGTAGATCGTCCACTGGAGTTACCGCAATACCAAGGTGCAGTGGAGGGTGTGATTGTGTGTGCATTTGTGCGTGTAGGTGAGCAGGCGCGTGCTACTTAGTGTTGTATGTTTGTTTGTGCTGGCATGCATTTTTCCATGCCTGCTTGCAACTGTTTGTGTGCTTGCATGCTTTTGGTATGTGAAGAGATGTTTTCTCTGTGAAGGTGCTGGTGTGTGTCTCTCCTTGCACATGTGGGAGCTCCTATGTGTTTATCAGTCTCCATATGTGAAGCTGTGTTTGCATTGAGTCGTGCAGGTGCTGGTGATGTATGTTCCTGTGTGTGGTCTGTGTGTGCTGGTTGTGTTTGTGTTTGTGTGTCTGTGCATCTCCAAGCCCGTCTTTGTAAGGCCTGCAGATGTCAGTGCTGTTTGTTGTCTCCCATGTGCCCCCTTTACTCTCTGTTCTGTGACAGTCCCAGGCGGGAGTGATGGGAGAATCAGAAGGAGGAACAAGAGATGCAGGATGGGCGAGATCCCAAGGAGAAGGGTGTCAGATGGAGAGAGAGAAAGAGGCTGAGACCTGGTGGATGGAGCATTTGGCTCCTCTTGGTCTCTGATCACTGTGACCAGTGCTGGGAAGTTCCTTTCTTGACCCTTGCTGTATTCACAGTGCAGGAAATTCTCTGACTCTCTCTTGCTATCTCTCTCTGACTCAGTGTCTCTGTTTCACTTTTTAGTCCCTGAGCTCCAGGAGTACAGATGGTGTCTTAGTCTGTTTTGTGCTCTAACAGAATGACAGAGACTGGATAATTGATAATGAACACAACTTATTTGGCTCATGGTTCTGGAGTCCAAAAAATCTAAGCACATGGTATCAATATCTGGTAAGGAACTCCATCTATGTTTAAAATTTTCTTTTTACATTAATTTTTTAGAAAATACACTTTTATTGGTTCATTATAACCACACATCATATTGCAATTTAGTGTGATAGAAACACACATGCACACAGCACCCGAGCATTTCTCTCAGGATCCCACCCTGCGCCCTCTCCCTCTCCTTTCACAATATTGAAACTGGTATTGATAGCGTCATGAATGTACATAGGATTGTTCGAACTGTTTCCTTCATCAAGTCTCCACTTTTCTCTCCCTTCCTCCCTCCCCAAATCCCTTTCCACTATTCTACTGGTATCTCTCCTCATTTATTCGAGGTGTCTTGTTTCTGAGTTTCTCTCTAGCTTCCACATATGAGAGAAAACATATGACCCTTCACTTTCTGAGACTGGCTAATCTCAGTTAGTGTAATATTCTCTAGTTCTATCCATTTTCCTGCAAATGACATAATTTTGTTCATTATGGCTGAATAAAATTCCATTTTTATTATCTGGTATACAATTGTATCTCATTTACACCATAATAAATCATTTATTTAGTCAAAGCAAACATATGTAAACCAGGTCTTAAATGACAAGGATTTTTATCTGAATGGTACTAGATACATAGAGGGCAGAAATTTTAAAAATTCTATTAACTGTTTTATGTTTAAAGTTTAGACACAATGCATGTTATATAAAAGAGAGCGCTTATTGGTTACATTGCGTGTATCAAATACATAACTTTTAAGTTCAGATCCACTTTATATGTAGACCCTAGATGTATACAAAATTGTAGTCACAGATATATAGGATGTAAAATATACTATAGCAACCCCAAATAATAGTTGTTCATTTATCCTGAGTTATAAAGTAGTTATTTAAAAGAAACTTAAGCTGTAAAAAAAGGCCTAACAAATATGCAAATACACAAAACATTATTGTTTTAGATATAAAATGTAGAGACACCAGGAAACACAGGAAATTATCTTAATAAAATGTAAAATTTTGTTCTCTAGGCTTGTTTTTATAAAATTTATCAAAAGCAGATCAATAGCTTTAGAAGACCTAATTGTTTCAAACAGAATCAATGCAGTTAGTGTGACTGTTAGAAAACCCTCTAAATAGTTCCTTTTAATTCTAACCAGCTTCATCACAAACAAATTTGTCTTCATTTCTTTAATAAGTTTTACCCTTTACAAATCATTTGCAACTTCCTCAAACCCTCTGCGATTTGCCTAACCTCATGATTTTTGTTCTCTTCTTTCTTTTCTCCTACAGGACAACTCAGTCATTTAGAACAAAGATCTTGCCATACAAAATCCCTTCCCACCTAAAAGCATTTCCCTTCTCTGATTATTTATTGGATTTCCTTCTGCAAAACAAATCCAACAAAAATGCATTCTGGGCGAGTGCGAGCCTGTGAGATGTCTCTGTCTTTAGATTACCATTTTAATTCAAGTGAGAACCTATGAGATGTCCCTGCCCTTGGATTAGCATCCAAATTCAAGTGGGACACTTTCCAGTGGAAGCGGCACTGTGGGCTCTTTTCCTCGATTCAAATAAATTTGTTGAGTTGGGAAATTAAAACTAATAGGCAGCTCGGTTGCAGCTTAAACACATTTTTATTACAAAGTCAGTAGGAAATAGAAAGGGAAGAGAAGAAAAGCAGCATGCCTAGAAGACATGCTGGAGAGCCCCAAAATGAAACTCTGCCCACCTCCCCAACCCCGGCCCTTAAATATGTTTTTTTTTAAATTGGTATGTTCTTATCAGCATTACCAAGGCAACAGGCTAGTAACTTATTTCTTAGGCAGGTGGTGCCTTCTTGTCTCTGGTTAGTGCACTTACTAAGTGCAGGGTTCAGTAATCTACTTTGTTTCTACCTCTGTTGTATTGGACTGTATTGGTTGCCCATCAACTATGGGTGCTTTGAAGCAACACATGGAGTTTATATTTCTCATACCAAGGCTGGGTCACAAAGAAGAGGAGGTAAACAGAGGCACTAGTTACAGCCAGTG
>PVJS01056047.1:0-12470 GCA_004027185.1 Glis glis | reverse complement strand
TTGTGATAATATTAGGCATATACACATTTGTTAGACCTCATCAAATCATGCACTTAAAGTGAGTACATTTTTTGTAAATCATTCCTCAATAGAATTTATTAAAATCCTGGATGATGCAGCTAACACATTATTTAGAATAAAATTTATTTTTAAATTCTGATATTTCAGAATAGGTGTTAAGATTTGAACCCATGGTAAACTGGTAGTATTATAGTATCATTGACAACCTAGTAGGTTGCTAAGTGGTAGAAATGACTTCTATATAAGAGAAAAGGCTCCTTCTCCATTTGAATTTTCTTTGAATTATAGAAGAGGTGACACTATGCTCATGAATGATGTCAGGCCCACAATGATGCATATACACTCGGAAACTCTCCCAAAGTTGCTATGTCCATTTGCATAGATTCAGGTCTGACTCCTGAGAGCTCAGGGAGTCAATAAGGGCTTCCCTATGCTGATGGTTACCTGCACTCCAGCCCCTAGCATTTATGGTCCTTTTTATGGACCATAAATGTCTTCACCAGAAAGAAGTGATAAATATTTGATGATATAGATACATCTAACACAATTTAAACATTACACAATATATACATATATCAAAACATACATGGTACTCCACTGATATTTTCAGTGTTATGTCTTTAATGTATCAGTTTAAAAGTTTGTGGGAAAAAAATGGCCATCAGGAATATAAAAAGGTGCTGAACATCAGTAATTATCAGACAAATCAAATTAAAACCACAATGTGATATCACCGTGCACCTGTTAGGATGGCTATTATAGAAAAAAAAAAGAGATAAGTGTTGATGATGGTATGGAGAAAAGGGAGCCCTTATATACTGTTGGTGGGAAAGTAATTGGCACTGGCCATTATAGAAAACAGCACAGAGTTTCTACAAAAAATTAAGATCAGACCTACCATATGATCTAGCAATCCCACTACTGGGTATATATCCAAAGCAAACAAAATTAGTAACTGAAAGATATCTCCATTCCCATGTTCACTTCAGCATTAGTTAAATAAGCCAAACACAGAAAGACTTATGTGTTTTATACAAAAAGGACAAAGTCAAGCTCATGAAAACAGAGAAAAGAACAGTAGTTGCTAGGGGCTGGGGGGGCAGCCCAGTAGACCGGTAGAGATATACCGGTCAAAGAGTACAAAGTTTCAGCTACAACATGAATAAATTCTGGGGATCTATTCTGCAGCATGGTGACTATGTCTAATAATTAATGAAGGAAACAGTTCAAATAATGCTATGTCCATATATGAAGTCATCAATACCAATTTCTTTCTTTCTTTCTTTCTTTCTTTCTTTCTTTCTTTCTTTCTTTCTTTTTTGTACTAGGTATTGAACCCAGAGGTGTTCTACCTCTGAGCTATACCCCCAGCCCTTTTATTTAATTTTTTTTATTTTCAAACAGGGTCTCGCTAAGTTGCTGAGGGACTTGCTAAGTTGCTGATGCTGGCTTCGAACCTGCAACCCTCCTGTTTCAGTCTGCCAAGTACTGGGATTACAGGCATGTGCCACCAAGCCTGGCAATATGGATTCCAATATTATGTACAGGGAGGAGGAGGGAGCGGGGTGGAATGAGGATAGAAACACATGGAGTGCTGTGTCCATGTATGTTTCTATCATCCTGAACTTCATTATGTTGTATAATTACAATGCACCAATAAAGAAAGAGGCCAGCTAAATGGAGGAGCTGATTTTTTAAAAAATGTAATTGATAATTATAAAGTATACATTTAATTATGCAAACTTAATATAGAAAATGTTAAATATCACAGTAATGCTTTTTATATTCCTTACAAGTTAAAATGATAATGTTTTGACACTGGGCTAAACATGATAAGGTTTTATAAATAAAATGTATTGTTAGAAATAATGAATAATATATTGTACATATTTTTTAAATTTGGTAAAAAAGAGGATTTTTAAGTGTCTTCACACAAACACACAATGGCAACTGCGAGTGGTGATGGATGTGTTGACTGTGCTATCACAAATTGATATCACATAGTGTGCCTATGTATATCAAATCATGTTGTACATCTTGAATATATACAATTTTATTCATTAGTTCAATATATTTTTTTTGTGGTACCGGGGATTGAACGCAGGGGCATTCTACCTCCGCGCTACACCCCCGGCCCTATTTTTTTATATACTTTATTTTGAAACTGGGTCTCACGAAGTTGCGGAGGGCCTCACTAAGGAGAGAGAGAGAGAGAGAGAGAGCTGAGGCTGGCTACGAACCCGGATCCTCCAGGCTCCGCCTCCGAAAGTACTGGGATTACAAGCGTGCGCCACCATGCCCGGCTCATTAGTTCAATATTTTAAAACTGAAAAATAACAACATAAAAGAAGTAATGTGTTAGGGGATCCCTTCATTATACATTTCAAAATGATCTTAGAATTGAACTATCCCAACCTTCAAGATTCAGCTCCTTACTTCTGTGAATCAGTTGCAAATGTGCACCAGACAGTGAGAACTCAAGCCTGGTCTTTGAGGTGCCTAGGCTAAGCTCTGTCCTGAGCCTTTTGTTGCCTTTTCCTGCTGGACTGACTGGGAAGAATGGCCTATCCTTCTCTGAAACAGTTTTCCCACCTTGACTTGGTTCTGGAGGTCTCAAACAGGAGCCCTAGGTGCTATAGTAGTGGATGGCAAAGATGGAAAAGGAGCTCGAGCAGGCAGGAAGCTGGATTCCCTGATGCACATGTGTCTGTTCCACCCTCTGAGTTCTCCATTTGCAGAGTAAAAACTGAACCTAACTGAGAAGTCTTGGGGCTATGGACTCTGATTTATAGTTCTGTGATTTTCATGGCCCTCAGATTTCAAAGAATTGTCCTTTCTTTGCTCTTTTCTCTCCTTCATGTATTCACTCCTTCCTCTGCACCATTTCTCACACCTCACTCCTCAGAGTCCCCTTTCCTAAAAGGCAGCAGATTTTTAACTGAGCTTCTGGCCTAAATCCTAGAGATGAATTAGGAGAACAGTGGTGGGCATGTGGAATGCAAGGCTCACTGGCCAAGCAAGGGAACTGTGGAACCAAGGGGCAGGCGAACTCCCCTCATGCTGGGGACTGCAGTCAGTGAAATCGCAGAAGCCAACTCAGGAAGAACAAATGCTTCCTTTTCCTTGGAGCCAAAACTCAGTGGGCCTGCAGAGAGCAGGGAATGTGTGCCAGTCCCTGACTGCTATTCGAAGCATTCGAGTCAATCAGTATTCATTGGGCCTTTACTCTGTGCCAGCCCCTGATGCTGCAGCAAATAATTTGTGAGTCTCAAGGCTCTCCTAGCCTTGCAAAGGAGTAAAATACATGCACCAGAGATGCTAACTTGGGGTTTGGGGTGAGGAACCTCAGGGGAGAAGCACATAGATAAAGCAGGCTGTGGGTATTGGAGTAAGAAAGGACCCCAGTGGTTGGGCACAGGGATCAGAAGAAGAGCAGGCTAGGCCTCTAATGGGTGGCATTTGAGATAGGGTTGAACAGACAGTGGAGGTTTTAGGAAGCAGATAGGGAGGATCATCCCAGCAGTAGGCTCCAGCCAGCAGAAAGGCACGAGCACAGTAAGATCAGGGGCCTAATTGGCAATTAAGTACCAATATCTGAGTCCTGACAGATTCCAAACTCTGTCCTTCCATTCTCATGGGCCTAGACACTGTGCTAATTCATTAATTCACTACCTTTTCCTGAACTCTTGGAAGAGCCCTGGCTCACTACCCTGCCTCTAATCCCCCCACCTCTGGTATCACTTCTAGAGACTCACTCTAAAGCGTGGATCATGTTTTATACCCTTCCTAACTCTAAGCCCAGAGAGAAGGGAGGAGGCTTGAGCACTCTGAGGAGCAGAAATTGCAGAATCTTACCAGCCTTATGTTCCTGTGGGTTGGGGGTAGGGAACCTTTCAGCCTACCAATGCTCCTTAACACCTTTAGTCTGGGTCTGAGCCTATCTTACTAATGGCTTCCCCAGAGATGGGCAGAGCCCTGCCAGCTGCTAGGGCCTGGCTGCTCCTTAGCCTAGCAACATGTGCTCTTTTCCAATTAGCAATTGAAAGACAAGCCCTGAGACAGGGGATGTCTTCAGTTTCAGGTTCTTCCCTTGGAATCCAAAATTGACAGACACTGTAAAGAAGGTTGCTTTTTGAAAAACAGTTTGTATTTGGCTTCAAACCCTCAGAATGCCAGAGAGGCCAAGAAGGTTCAGTCTCAGCTGCCACCATTGCTCATACCTGGGTGAGCCACAAGGTTCCCAAGGCCATTGGTCACTCTCTGGAAGCTCAGCCTGGGACTTAAGTTTGGACTTTGGACTGCAGGAAGCCTGGTTAGGGAATGGTCATCTCTAATTTCTCTCCTTCTTTGGAGGGTAAGGGACAGGACCTGGAGAGGGAGAGGAGGCAGAGGGACCCAGACTCTGGAATTAGTTGGTCCAAGGCCCAATTATGCCATTGACTTGCTGAGGACTTTGGGAAAATCATTTCTCTGATTCTAACTATCCTCACCTATAAAATGGGGCTAATGATACTACCTCTCACACAGGGTTATTGTGAGAATTTAATATATAATTCACAGGATGCCCAAGAGACCCCTAAAAATGGGAGCTGTTAACAGAAGCAATATAGCCATCCCATCATCATCACAAACATCATCATGATCAATAACCTATGGGGATTTAGAGGAATCCACAATGAGCCTGCTACTTGAAACACATGATTAGATTAACTCGTTTCATATGGATTACCCAAGAAGTTGCAGAAGTCTGGGACAGGGTCCAGGCAAAGCTCATTCAGGGAAATCCAAATTGCTTTAGGGTAATATCTGCATACAAAGAGACTTCTGACCTTTTCCTGGAATAGGGCAGGGTTTCAGGTGTTGTAATGGTCAGTGTGACCTTGTCAGTCTCTCTATGGTTCACACTGGACCTGACCATCTTCCAGGCTAACCTTGGGTACATCCTAGTCTGTTCCCTCATGGATCAGTGGAGTAAGGAGCAGCACAGTAACCCTATTCTCTGGCAGTCATGCTGGTTTCACAGCTGTGGTTCACCAACGATTTCCACTATGAGACAATGCTGTGTTCCATTTATGCAGGAACATGCTGCCCTTTGCAATGCTGCAGTGCCCACTCTTTGTGTTTGGGCTGATGTACCCCATGTTTTCAAAGTGCCAGGTTTTAGGGTGTGTAGGAGAGTGGTACTGCATTTCAAAGACAGATTTGTAGATGAGAACCCCATAACTCATTTACTCCTTTTATGTCTTGCAGAGCCGTGCTCTCCCAAGACTGAAGCAATACCAGGAGCTTTCTGGGTGGACATTCTGTTCCTATTCCAAGGTGCTGGAAAATCTGTCCACCTGAAAGCTAAACATGCTTCTTGGATGGTAGGCAGAACAATTATTAGTTTCCTCTCCTTACAGATGTGGTACCAGAGACAGGTAAGTGAAGTGAACTCATGGATCACTAGCTCCATAGCTAGTAAGGGAAAAGAAAAAGTGTGAGATCAAGAGGCCCAGTGGGTCCTGAAAGTTGAAGAATCTCCTACAGCAATCGTGCAGGAGGCCTTTTGTGTCTGTTTTTTTTTTCAATCTGAATGATGTTTTCAAGGTTCATCCTTGTAGATAAATTAATACTTTATTCCTTTTTATGGTTGAATAATATTCCATTGTATGGTTATAACACATTTTATTTATACATTCATCAGTTAAGGTATATTTTTAAAAATCCTTTGGCTGTTATAAATATTATATTTTAACAGAACAGTAAATTAAACTTTTAACGAATACTCTTAATTGTACAACATGGTGATGGGCCATAAAGAGGCTATAGGGACAACCTAACTTTGAGGAAAATCAAGTTTACAGTATGTATTCCTAATGAACCTTATCACAGGATGAAAACTCAGTACCTATACTCTTGGGCAGAGTAGCAACAGGCATACATTCATGGAGCCACTCATCCAACAAACATGCATAGAACATCTTCTGTGTACCAGTCATTGAAAAGAAACAATTGAACAACACATATAAAAGTCCCTGGTTTCACAGACTTCACAGTCTTAAGAAGGAGAGAGACATGTAAACAGGCAATGGCAATAGGGTATGATAAGTTATATGGTCAAGGTAAGCTAGTGGGCTGTGGAGCACAGAGGAAGGGCAGGGAGTCAGAAACACTCACCCAGAGGATCTAAGAGGGTATAGATGAAAAAACTAGAGAGAAAGGCAGGTGAGACAATTCTATACAGAGGGACCAGAATATTCTAAGATGGAGTGAAATATGGAAGCACCAACTCAACAGCTCCACTTGATTATCAAATACTATTTCTTTCATATCCCAACTTCTAGTAAAACCAGTTAGACAAGAAAGAGAAATAAAAGGCATCCAAATTGGAAGGAAGGAGTAAATTCACAGGAGTAAGACTATCTCTATCCATGATCGTATATATAGAAAATCCCAAAGAATCCATAAGAATGCAACTAGAGCTAATAAAAAGATTCAGCAAAGTTTCAGGATACAATATCAACACAAAAATCAGTGGTGTTAGCTGGGTACAGTGGCTCATCCCAGTACTTGGGAGGCTGAGACAGGAGGATTGCAGGTTCGAGGATAGTCCCAGCCATTTGGCAATACTCCCAGCATCCCAGTGAGATCCTGTTTCAAAATAAAAAAAAGGGTTGGGCATATAACTTGGAGGTAGAATACCCCTGGATTCAATCCCCAGTACCCCCCCAAAAAAAAGAATAGAAGAAAGAAATCAGTGGTGTTTCTATACATTGGCAATTAACAATTCAAAGAGCAAATTAAGACTAAACTAATAGGAATAAGTTTAACCAAGAAGGTGAAAACTGCAAAACATTGTTGAAAGAAATTAAACATTTGATACTAATTGGAAAGACATTCTGTGTTACTTGATAGAAAGACTTAATATAGTTAAGATGTCACTACTGCTCAAAGCAATGTACAGATTCAACATACTCTCTACTAAAATTCCAATAGCTTTTTTTTTTGAAGAAATAGAAATGCTGATCCTCAAGTTTACATGGACTTGCAAGGGACTTCAAATATCCAGAAGAATCTTGAAAAAAGAAGGACAAAGTTGGAGAACTCACACTTCCATGGTTTCAAAACTTAATGCAAGTCTATAACAATCAAAATAGTGTGGTACTGGCGATAGATGTATAAACTAATGAAATAGGATTGAGAGTCCAGAAATACACCCATACATTTATGGCCAATTTATTTTTGGCAAGGGTTTCAAGTCCATTCAATGGGGAAACAATAGTTTCTTCAACAGATGGAACAGGGACAACTGGATTTCTATGTGAAAAAGAATGAAATTGGACCCCCTATCTCACACATTATACAAAATTAACCCAAAATGGATCAAGTCTCTAAATATAAGAGCAAAATTATAAAGTTTTAGAAAAAATAAGAATAAATTTTCATAATATCAGATTTGGCAATGTATTCTTGGACATATGATATAAAAGCTCAAAAACAACAAAAATGGATAAATTGAACTGTGTCACAATTTTAAAAAATTATGCTTTAATTTACACTATCATGAAAGGGAAAATACAGCCTTAGAGAATGATAGAAACTATTTGCAAATAATACATCTGATGAGTTTAATATTCAGAAAATATAAAGTACTCTTATAAGTCATCAACAAAGACAAGAGTAGATATATGAAAGACTAATAAGTATGTAGAAAAATGCTCAACATCTTTAGTCATTAAGTAAATGCAAATCAAAACCTCAATGTGATACCAGTTTATATCTACTAGGATGACTGTAATAAAAAAGAAAGGAAAAAACAAGTGTTGGTCATAATGCAGAGAAATTGTATCCCTGATACATTGCTGGTGGGAACATAAAATGGTACAGCTGCTATATAAAACAGTTTGGCAGTTCCTCAAAAAGCTAAACATAGAATTACTTTATGACTCAGCAATTCCACTTCCAGGTACATATTGAAGAAAAACTGAAAACAGGGACTCAGATACTTATACTCCAATGTTAATTGTAGCATTATTTTTAACAGAATCCATAACATGGAAACAATCCAAGCAACGATTAACAGATGAATGCATAAATGAAATGTAGTATATACATTACAATGGACTTTTTCAGCCATAAAAAGGAATAAAAGTTCTGATATATACTACAATAAGGATAAATCTTGAAAACATTATGATAAGTGAAATAAGCCAGATACAAAAGGACAATTGTCTGATTCAACTTAGATGAAATATAATAGGTAAAGTCATAGAGATAGAAAATAGTTCAGAAGTTACCAAGGAGCCGAGCATGATGGTGCACACTTGTAATCCCAGTACTTGGGAGGCTGAGATAAGAGGATCGCAGGTTCATGGCCAGACTCAGCAACTTAGTGAGGCCCTCTGCAACTTTAAATGAGACCCAGTTTCAAAATAAAAAATAAAAATAGGGCTGGGGATGTAACTCGGAGGTAGAACGCCCCTGGGTTCAATCCCCAGTACCACAAAAAAAGGAAGTTACCAAAGGCTAAGAGGAGGAGGAGATAATGAAGAATTATTGATTAATGGTTATAGAATTTCTGTTTAGGGTGATGAAAAAGTTCTCTAAAAGTGCTAATGGCTTCATAAAATTGTAAATAAAATCAATGTCACTTATTCATACACTTAAAATGGTTAAAGTAGTAAATTTATGTTACAAACATTTTACCACTACAAGAAAAGATGAAGAAAACAATGTGAAAGTCTTTATCAATCTTGTCCACTTGTCTTTACCTCCACTACCCTCATATATATGACCTTTTTGTAGTTTTCAGATTTAAACTTTTCCCTACTTAAAAAATGTGTAAGTGTTTCATTATTTTTGATGCTGTTATAAAGGGAATTGTTTTATTAATTCCATGGGGAAGTTCATTGATATCTTAATATAAATGCAACTGATTTTGTATTTGTTTATTTTGTATTCTACAACTTTGTTGCATTCATTTATTAGCTTGAATAGCATTTTTGTGAATTATGTAGAATTCTCTATATACCTGACCACATCATCTGCAAAAGAGATAATTTTACTTCTTCCTTTCCAGTACGAGTGCCTTTTATTCTGTTTGTTTTCTTGCCAAATGGCCCTGGCCAGAACAGCCAGTAAAATGTTGAATAGAAGTGGTAGGAATGAACAACCTTGTCTTGTTCCTGATCTTAAGAGAAAAGTTCATTTTTCACCATTATGTATGAGGTTATCTGTGCTTTTTCCATAGAACACTTTATCAAGTTGAGGAAGTTACCTTTTACTCCTAGTTTGAACATTTTGCTAGGAAAGGATGTTAAGGTTTGTGAAATGTTTCTCTCTACAAAGAAGATATTTTTCATTTTGCCCTTTATTCTATTTATCTGGAGTACTAAGTATGATGCCATTTTAGAACGCTGGCAAGCAAAAGCAAACAGTAGATTCTTTTACATATATTTTGAAAAATATGTTATATGCATAATATGTAAACTCTTTAAAAATAAAAAACAAGTGAATGAAAAGTCAAAATTTGGTGCTACAATTCTTGCAATGTGGAGGAGTCCAGAGATGAGCTATGGAAGGATACATCATCCTGTGACCTGACAGCAGTGAAGGAGCCTTGAGAAGAGCCATGGTGCCTGGGATAGGAAAAAGGCATACCTGGGGGAAGGAGTATAGGAGAACTTCCCAGACATTCAGTGAAAATGGAGAAAAACAACTTTGGCATTAAAGCCAGATTCCTGGTTGGGCATTCCAGGAGGGCACATTGAGCCTCTCAAGTGCCCACCATGGGCCCAGCAATGAGGGCTCCATCCAGACAGGATAGAAGTGTCCAGGCCCACCTGAGCTAGTCCTACTCGGCATCCCTGCAAACCTGAGATCCTAGCTTGTGCCATGGAATAGAAGTGCTTGTATATCTCCTCAGGATAATAGATGATATCCTGCTTTCTAGCAGGTTAATCCCAAGCAATGTCCATTGGAGGGCTGAGGGTCTGTTCTGTGTTTCTCTCCGCTGCAGCCTGAGGCTGCCTGGGGACTGTCCTCCTCCTTTATGTTTGCCCCCAAATGTCCTGGCTAAACTAGAGAGATTAGCTCTGCAGAGTCTTCAGGTTTCAATAGGAAGCTATGGCCCAGGACAGAACAGACGGTTGGGCAGCCATTTAGAATCGACTGATTATGATTAGAGCCTCAGAAGGCTCTGCAGATGGAGGCCTGTCACTTCTGATCATACTCCTACTACATCATCTTTGGCCGATACCTTGGCAAGTAAGGAGCCTGGAACCCCAGTCTGACTCCTCGGTGCTTATTGGGATGTTCTGGGCCTTCGTGCATGTCAATGAATTTTGGCTGTCCACCCTTTCTCTCCATCCCCAGTAAGTCAATTCCTAGTAACCTTTGCCTGGACAATTGCAACAGTCTCCAAACCTGTCTCCTTGCCTCCACTCTTCCTCTTTCAGTCTACTTTCCACACAGTGACCAAAGTGATCTTGTACAAATGAAAATGTGGCCATGTGTCATTGGCCTCCTGAAGAGTGCTCTCAAAGTGGAATTCTTTAGTTTTAAAGTAATCAGCCATGGCTTCTTTGCGCTATCAGTATTTCCACTTTACAGATAGAAGCCTGGAGTAAGTGAAGCTATATAACTTGTCAAAGATTACCCAACCAGAAGGAACAAAGGTTCATAAAAGGGTTGTTGTGTTAATTAAATCATTTTATGTAAGACACTTAAAATACTTCCTGGCATATAGCAAACAATAAAACTTGTGTATGTTGCACTGTATATTTTCTTGATTTGCCTGAGAAGAGGCACTTATTTTTGCTTTAAAAACAATTATTGAGGTATAGCTTACATGTAAGAAAGCACACAAATGTTAGGTGAATGTTTATATAAGTAAATGAATTTTTACATATGTAGAAACCTATATAACCACAATTCGACTCAAAATAGGGAGCATGTTCTTTCCCTCATATCCCTTTCCATCCCTAGATGTAGTCAATAATCTGATTTCTATACTACAGACTAGCTTTGTTTCTTTTAGTTTCACATATATAGAATCATATAATTTGATTTTTGTCTCATTTCTTTCATTCAGGATAATATTTTTAGGACAATTCATGTTGTAGAATATATCAGTGGTTCATTATTTTTATTAATTCATTGTATATTTTGTTTATTTTCCTAGTTTGAGGCTAATATAAATGATGCTTTTATGAACATTTGAGTATAAGTCTTTGCATGGATGTAAGTTTTTATTTCATTTGGGTATATCCATAAGAATAGAAATGCTAGGCCATAAGAAATCTCTATAGCTAAATTTAAAGAAACTGTTGAATGCTTTCCAAAGTTGTACCATTTTGTATTCCCACTGGTAATGTATGAGGGTTCCAGTTATTCCTTATTGTTCTCAACACTTATTATCCATATTTTTAAAAAATGTGGTATTGGGGACTGAATCCAGGGGTGTTATACCCTAAGGTACAATCCCAGCCCTATTTTTTAAATGTTTTATTGTGAAATAGGGTCTCGCTAAGTTATGCTGCACTGGCCTCAAACCTGCAATTCCCCTGTCTCAGCTTTCTAAGTATCAAGATTACAGGTGTGAGCCATCACTCCTGGCTTGTGGCTTCTTCACTCACTAAACAGTGAACATCAGCTTTGTGCCAGATGTCAGACTGGACTCTGGAAGACTATGAACTACTTGCCATAGTGATGGTTGCAGGCCATTGGGGAGAATGGCTACTGGGCAAGCACTCGTCCATATAAACCAGATGCGAAGATTTAAATAAGACTTAAGGCACTATGAAACTGGACCCCAGACCGTTTGACCCTGTTCTCTGTTATATTCAGCTCAGTTCACGTATGAGAGTCTTTTCTGCAGAGGACTTATTTTTCAAGTAGAGATAATAATATTGTTATTGCAGACAGTGTCAAGGAGTAGAGGGCTCTCCAGAGCTGGCTCATTCCAGATAGCCAGCAAGTGGTGTTGCAGTTGTTAGGTATTGTGTTAGTTTCCTGTTATTACAACAAATACCCAAGATGATCAACATATAAAGAGAAAAGACTTGTTTTTTGACTCACATTTTAAGAGATTTCAGTCCATGACCCCTTGGCTTCATTGTTTTGCGCCTATGGTGGGGCAGGGCCTTGTGGCAGGAAGCATATGGCAGAGCAAAACTTTTTGTCTTGTGGACAGGAAATGAAAGAGAGAGGAAAAGGAAGGGTCTGGGGTCCCACTATCTTCTTCAGAGGTATGCCCCCAATGACCTAAATACCTCTTACTAGGCTCCACCTCCCAAAGGTTCCCCCACCTCCTAATAGCACCACCCTGGGAGCAAGCCTCCAACACATGGACCAAACTATAGCAGGTATGGACCCTGCTGGCATTCTGGCATCAACAAGACTGATTTACCATCACCAGGGGTGAGGGCACAGCATGGCTGGGCAGAAAATCAATTATAATAGGGAGG
>PVJS01056046.1:0-12471 GCA_004027185.1 Glis glis | reverse complement strand
TGGTTGATAATGGAGAACCCTCAGCAGAATAAGGGAAGTGATACAAGGGAAGGGGGAGGGCATGAAAGAAGGGAATTAATGGAATTACTATCATAAATAATATGTACATGTGAAAATATACCAACATCATTCTTGGTACTCCATACGGGTAGGGGGAGGCGGGGGGGGCACTAAGAGCTGTGTGCATATATGTTAACATCAAATAGATATTCATTGCAATGTAAGACTCCAATGCACCAATAAAAGCACGTTAAAAAAAAAGGAAAGAAAAACTTCTTTGGGGCTAGGATTCTTACATCCTCTTTGCACTTTCAGGAGGTTCACTCTTATAAACTCATTTGTAGGGATGATCACCTGCCCATTCCAGATGATCCCTGTGCTCCTGTTACAGGAATTGCTGGAAGCTAAATAGTCTCAATTCTGGGAGATGCACATTTTCAATGATGTGTTCTACAGAGCCTGAGAACAAATAATGTTCCGAACTCTCAGGTTCATCTTATCTGCAAATAAAAGCTGTAGTGGAGACTGCAGGAGGTTCCCACCTTCCGATACACTAGAGGATTTACAATTCACTATTCCTATTAGAAGCCCCCATGATTTCTATTGAGTGAAAAGGCATGAACACCATACACTTAGTTGTTTCAATAAAATACTACAGCCTGACACAGGCCTTCAGGATGTTGATTCACTTCGCCAGTCCAGGACCTTTAGAAGACTAAGTTCTACATTCTTTTTTTTATTGGTGCATTGTAATCATGCATCATGATGAAGTTCAGAGTGGTAGAGGCACACATGCACACAGCACTCAGTGAGCCTCCCCCCGCTCTCACTCCACTACCTGCCCCTTCCCCTTCACGTGCAGGACGTTGTGATTGGCTTTGATACATTTGAGTACGTCCTCATGTCCATTGAGGTGTTTCCCTCTTCAAGTCTCCCTCCCCCCTCCTGCCTCCCTCCGTTAGGTCCCCTCCATCACTCCACTGAGGTTTCTCCTCCTTTGTCTGGAGTCCCTCCTGTGTCCCAATTTCTCCCTAGCTTCCAAATATGAGGGAAAACATCTGACCTTTCACTTTTTGTGAACGACTAATCTCACTTAGCATAATATTCTCCAGTTTCACCCATTTTTCTGCGAACTACATTCTTTATGTTTTATTTTGTTTTGGTGCTGGGGATTGAATCCATGGAAATTTTACTTTTGAGCTATATCCCCAGCCTTTGTTTATTTTGAAACAGGGTCTTGCTAAATTGCTGAGGCTGGTCTTGAACCTGCAATCCTCCTGCCTCAGCATCCCAAGTACTGGGATTACAGGAACATGCCACAATTTCTGGCAACATTTCTACATTCTTAATAACATAACTACTCAGTGCCTCGTTTTTATTTATTTATTTATTGGTACTCAATATTGAACCAAGAGGCATTCTACCTCCAAGCTACACCCCCAGCTCCTTTTTAACTTTTGTGTTTTTTTAACAGGGTCTCACAATGCTGCTGAAAGTCTCACTAAGTTGCCAAGTTTGGCTTGGAATCTGCGCTTCTCCTGTCTTAGCCTCCCAAGTACTGGGATTGTAGGCATGAGCCATCATGCCTGGCTATACTCAGTGACTCTTAGGATACAAATAAAAATACATAGCAATATCCTTGCTGGCAAAGTAGAATTTGTTTGCTTTTAGTGAAGACCTAAGATAGCATTAGTTTTCAATGAATGGTCTTGATGGGTCACATGCCTTATATCTCACAAATAGAATCCCACGTCCTTGGCAAAAGGAAGTTTTGTCCAAAATTATATGCTGCCCTTGGCTGGCTGACAACTAAAATTTATTTAGGGACTCAACACATTTATACTGAGCACTTTCTGCATGACCATGCTTAGCCCTGAGGGCTGGAGTGGTTAATGAAGCAAACTCATGACCTGTGCTCATTGAATTGGGCAACATGACATTTACCAACTATAAAACACTAACTTCTATATGTGGTGGGCATGTGAAGGACATGTGATAGGATGGCGGAGTGGCATTTTGGCCCCTTTATAGGAAGTCTCCCTTCCATAAGTCACTTGCTGCTAGGCACTGTCCTTTGAAAGGTTGCAAGGTCAATGTGGTCCTTCAAGACCATAACCCTGCTCATCTCTCAACCTGCATTTCTTATACTCTTCCTTTACTTTTATCTGTACCCCACCTGGCCACTTCCAGCACAATTGTTGTGAGGTAGCGTCCCAATCAAGACCAATCAGACCACCAAAGGTGTTAATTGAGAGCCTTTATTACCAGCCGGCTGGGACTGCACAGAGCATAAGACTCAAGTGCAGTGTCCAACTGTCTCAGAGCCCTCCTCAGGTTTGGGGTCATGCTGGGTAACAATATGGAGTCACTCTAGCTAACAAGTTACTTTGGCTAACAAGCTTTAACTAGGCATCATCAGACAATCCTCGTATCTAATTGTTTACAGTCACTGTGCCACTTGTTGCCAATCGTATTCTTTACAGAGCTGACTCTGACATGGAGGTTCAAGATCAGGAGTTTTGTTTAGAACTCTTGGGATTAGTGCTTCTGAAAAGTGAAGAAATATAGTAGGATTCAACGGAGAGAAGTACTGAACTCTGATGCAGTTTCAACAACGATGTCGGTCAATGGTAGGGAGAACTCTGAAACCGAGAGGGTCTTTCAGCACTGGCATGAAGCTGAGAGAGGTGAGAGGTGGCTGGCTCTTTTTTATTCAATTTTTTAATTTTTATTTATTTATTTATTTATTTACTTATTTATTTATTTATTTATTGGTATTGGGAATCGATCCCAGGGGCATTCTACCTCTGAGCTACACTCCCACCTCTTTTTTTAAATGTGCTTTTATTGGTGCATTATAGTCTCACATCATAATGAAAATCTTGTTGACAGTAATGTACATGCACACAGCCCCTGGTGCCCCCCGCCTCCCCATTTCTCCCCCTACCCAATACAGAGTACAGAGATTGACGTTGGTACATTCTCATATGTACACTTAGTCAATGGTAGTAATTCCATTAATTCCCCTTCCCTTAGACCAACTCTCTGCCTCCGCTGAGGCTTCTCCTTCATTGTCTGGAGTCCCTCTGGTATCCCAATTACTCCCTAGCTTGCACATATTAGAGAAAACATATGGCCCTTCACTCTCTGTGATTGGGTGATCTCACTTAACATAATGGTCTTCAAGTCCTTCCATTTTCTTGGAAAAGACAAAATTTTGTTCTTCCTTATTGCTGAGTAGAATTTCGTTGTGTGTATTTCCCATAGTTTTGTAATCCATTCATCTGTTGATGGACACCTAGGTTGGTTCCATAATTTGGCCACTGTGAATTGTGCTGCTATGAGCATGGGTATGAATACATTACTGTAGTTCTCTGTTTTCAATCTCTTTGGAAAGATACCCAGGAGTAGTATAGCTGGATCATATGGACCATTCCCAGTTTTCTGAGGAATCTCCACACTGCTCTCCACCTCTTTTTTATTTTTTATTTTCAAACAAGGTCTTCCTAAGTTGCTGAGGATTTCACTAATTTGATGAGACTGGCCTGGAACCTACAATTCTCCTGTTTTAACCTCCCAAGTCCTGGGATTACAGGCCTGTGCACCTGAGCCCAGTTAGGTGGTTAGCTGTCTATACTTATTGGATGGATGCAGTGTGCTAGAGGACAGGGATGTGACCTTGAGCAAGGTAAGTTCTCTTGAGTCAAAATACTTCCTGGAGAATGCTGTCAGCCAAGGTTTGCCTGCTGGCAGCACTTCCAGCTGCCAGGGAAATAAATTCTTCATTTTCCAAGAAGGATGTGCATGTCATGCGATAAGGTGATCTCTCTGCACAGAGTCTCACAATACTGTCTTCTCTCCCTGAAACATTTGGATTCTCTTTTTTTCCTAATACCTTTTACTCCTCTTTTGAATCTTTAAAGAAATGTCTTCCTCTTAGAGGTTTCTCTTGATAGACTCTTCTCCACAGAACACCGATCTTTAATTAGTGTGACCTTTATAATGGTATACCCCAGTAGTCTATTTACTTTTTGCATTGTCTTTTATATTTTATGTTATTGACATTATGAACAGTTCATCTTTGTATCACCAATGCTTAATTAATGTCATGGCTGCCGCAAAGCAATGATAAATATTAGTTCATTAATATTTATTGGTTTATCTTAAGAGAGAGAGAGAGACAGAGACAGAGACAGAGAGAGGAGAGAATGAACTTTAAAGACAATAGAGCCATTGTTTGAATTCTAATGATTTAAAAAGCTATCAGTATGGCTTTGGATAATTCAATTGCTCTCTTTATTTATTATTTATTATTTTTTTTGCAGTACCAGGGATTGAACCCAGGGGCGTTCTACCTCCGAGCTACACCCCTGGCCCTATTTTTTGTACTTTATTTTGAAACCGGGTCTCACGAAGTTGCGGAGGGCCTCACTAAGTAGCTGAGGCTGGCTGCAAACCCAGATCCTCCGGTCCACCTCCCAAGTACTGGGATTACAAGTGTGCACCACCACGCCCGGCTAATTGCTCTCTTTGATTTTTCTCTCCTACCTATGTAATATGAGTATACTAACTCATACCACTACTGGGTTGTCTGTGTCTGCTAGAGAATAGATGCCTATTCAATTCTGATTCCTTTTCTTCTTCCCTTTCTTGAGAATAATGTCCAAAGAGCTCGAATGTCTTGTGTGTCTACCCAAAGAATAATCTTCTCATGCTATGGAGGAATGACATATTGTCAACTGAGGACTGTTAGGGACTTATGTAGCTGAGGCCTGATGCACATGAGGTCTGATATTAATTCTAAGAAGCAACCACTAAAATGGGTTTGAGTGAATACATTAGAAGAAAACTGTGGGGGAAAGTATTATAACATTAACTGTCATATTTTCTTTGTAAAGTCTCCTTCCTGAGTTCAGCTGGGACTTTACTGACTCTGGGACATGGTGAACACGGTGTAGGTCATAAAATATTACAAGATTCTCAAATAGAACTTTATAGTCTTGCTTCCATCCTGCATATGTCCCTGTGCAAGACACCTAAAGGGACAGGGCTGCCAGAGGCAGGTGGGCTCCGGCATCAGTGACAGTTTAGTCACAAGGATGATTCTGCAGACTGCATTCTGTCTGGTCCTTTGGTAGAAATAAGCCCTTTTCTGTCCTGTTCCTAGGACTTGTCCTGAAGATGCCGCCATTTCCCACACTTCCCACTGGACCTCCGTCAGTTCCACTGAATGTCAGCGAATGACAAAATCTCCTGCTTTTCTTGTTTGCATCTGTTCGTATCCAGCTGTCTTCAGAACCGCTTTCCCAGGCTTGAAACCATCCATTCTTTGCACATGCCCAGTCCAAAAGATTAATGGCAGAGTGGCTCTCCACATCAGTAGGTTGGCTGTGCGCCAGACTAGAGCCAGATCATCTTTCTTCCTCTTCAAGGACCAGGGAGTGTTGCCAGTGATGGCAATGAGGCTGCTGGAAGAGCCAGATACAATCCAAGGTCCAGAGAGGCCCCCCGGTGACAAGCTCTCCATGAAGCTCTCCTCTCGCACCCCAACCCCAGTGGCCTCCCTTCATCTAAACCCTCCACCTTGTCTCTTTGGCTTCCTTGGAACATGACTTTTTTTTTTTTTTTAGCATCGACTTTTAATGAGTTTCTGACTGAATAAAGTAGAAAAATCCTTAGACTGACATTTAAAGTCCTTCAAAGTGATGTCTGATACCCTTTCAGAGTGTGTCTGTCATGTCAGGTCCCTCAGTCCAAGGCAAAGTGGCCCTTTACCCCTCACAGTGACACCACTGCGTACATATCCCTCTAACCTCCTGATCGCCTGTTTCAGACACAGCAAAGTAACTTTTTATTGAAATCATAACCTAGATCATGTAATTGCTTCCCAGAAAATCCTGTAATAACTTACTTTGTCACTGAAGGAAAAAGTCAGTCAACAAATGCCTTTGCCACGGCTTACAAGGCCCTGCTCACTTCCTACTCCACCCTACTATTCTCCAGCGACTCCAGCCTTCTTTTAAAGTTTTAATCAATATGTGAAATATACTACCACCTCAGGATCTCCGGATTTTCTTGTCTTTTTTTTCTTTTTTTGTCTGGATAGTTCTTTCCTTGAATATCTATCTACTCTTGTCTTTTCTCCCTTCCTCCATTCCTTCCAGTCTCAACTCAAATGTCTCTTGGATAGAGTAGGTTCTGATAACTCTGTTTATGCCATCTACGCTGTCATGCTACACCCTGACCCTCTTCCTGCCCCCACTCATCATCTTCTGGCAACCTTGCCCTGTTTCATCTCTATTTGTGACACTTAGCTCCATTTTATAGGATATTTTGTTATTTGTGTTCATATATTAACTTTGTATTTAAAGCCAAGAATAGTAGGACTAGAGATAGCACCTTATTTATTTGTACATTTCTATCTTTAGTGTAGAACAGCATGGTTGGCATATCCTATGGCCTTGATGTATGTTTTTAGGATGACCACTCTGAAATGCCTAAGGATCAGACATCCTCTCCCTCTGTGCATTTGCTTGGGTTTGTACTTTCTGTGCACGTATCCTCTTCTCCTTTCTACCTTCTAATCTGTCTTTTCCTTCCAATTCAGTTCAAGTCCTCTGTCATCTTATTACTTGCAGAGCATATTCATTGAGAGCCCTCTCTCTTATAGGCTGATATAGTAAGAGTTGTCAATGTCAATTATCTTTGGCAGTTATGAAAAACATCATTTTCATAAAATAGAAGTCTAAGGTCTTTGAGGCAAGTACATTCTTTTTATTTTTCTACATCCTCAATTTCTTCCTTGTCTCTAAAGTTGATAATACTTTATTAAATCAGGGTAAGATTACTTTCACATACATTTGTATGATCCACCATACCCATACCTATTCTTTCCCAAATAGTACTTTATATATCATCTATCGCCATTTATTCTGTTTCAGGAACTGATTCAATTTTTGTCATCTAAAATATGTTAAATTAATTAAAACATGTAGTTATTCTGTTCCTAGATTAGTCTCAATGACTATAAGCTTCAAACACCATGAAACTTGAATAACTGCAGTTTTTTTAGGTCTGTACCATTTATAATGATGATCTTGACAACTGTACAACCTTGAAGTAACTTCTAAGTTATTGCCAAAAATAAACTATTGGTATCATTATTTTGCTATTAGCTTTATAAAGTATTCTAATTCTTATTTCTTTTTAAAATATTCTATTTCTTCTCTCTACTCAAATGACCATAATATTTTATTAAGTTCTCTTTTGACTGCGTATCATTCTTACTTTTATTGGTGATATTGGTATAAAAATGTGTTGTATTTCAGACTGACTTTGGCTTAATGGTAAGGATAAGTCTTACAGTTGTAAAATGAGAACAACACACACACACACACACACACACACACATACACACACTCAGCACTTAGCACAGGATCTGACTGAAAATTTAACAAAATAAGCTATGGTTAATATTATTATTACTTTCTTCTATGAAAGAACTGAAGGCAAAAAACACATGCTAAATAGACACCATAGATAAATAATTGAATGATGGATGGTGGAGGGATGTAGGGAGGAAGAAATTGATGGATAGATTTAATATAGAAGAAAGACCTCTCATGCCATCTTTAAAAATTCATTATCTCAATGGAGGAGCCATAGAAAAGCATATATGTCTTTTCTTCATCCTAATGCACCTTGTCTAGGCAATGCGTATGTGGTGAAGAGAATATAAAAATTAACTGAGCAATAGGCAGGGATCGATATTATTTGAACTCTATTACATCTGTCATCTCTTTCAATCTTCATAATAGTTCTATGTGATCTACTATCTTTCTTGTTTTCCATTTGTAGATGAAGACACATTAGTTATAGGGACATAGAGACATAAAATAACTTCCCCAAGTATTCACATAAGGGGAAAAGACAAACTATCCCTAGTACTTTCTCTATGCCCTTTCCATTTCTCTCCCTAGGTCCTACAAAATAGAGCTTTGCTTTCTAGAATCACTTTCAGATTTGTAGTTCTATTTGAAATGCACAGTTCAAAATATTGAAGCGATCTTAGTTTTTTCTGGGAGTTTGAACTAAGGAAATTCCCCAATGTTTTAAGTTCTCATATTAAGATAGGCAGGGCTTTACATGAATTTGACCTATGTGTCAAAGTCCTTGGAAAAATCTCAAAACAGCAAGAGTAGACACACCATGGGTATCATCGCCAGCTCTTTATAATTTCTATGATAAAGGTTTCAAGCAATTTTCCTTTCATTGCTATGTTCTAATCATGGTGTTGATCTTTGTACCTTAACACAAGAATAAGATTATAATTTTCAGTTGACAAAATGATATGTGAGGTTTATTATATGTTATTTCTATTAGCTTTGCACTCTATATTTACTATGAATGACCTAAGTTTATACTATAACAACCCAAACCAAACATTTAAATAAATTTGACCACAGAAAAGTTCATCATCCTTCCCAGAGGTCAGAAATAGTTTGCTAGAAGCTTATTCCTGATTAAAATGATCTGGAAACATTAACAATATCAGGGAGATATCAGTCTATTCACATTTCTTTAAAGAGTAAGAACATTTCTTTTGTCATAACAAAAAATAGTATGTGTAAAAACAAAAAAAGCAGAACATATTTTTTACTGATGACATCACATTAGCCAGTTAGACTAAATAAAAATGATATAATAAATATTAGCAATTATTATATATTTGCTATGTGCTAAGTATTGTGATAAGCACATGGTCTATAATCTTCACAGTAAATAAAAGAAAAAAGAACCACATGATTCATATATGACTCATTTCTAAAAAACTAAGACTTAAAGATGTCAAATACATGAACAAGGTCATACAATTATGATAGAAGAGTCCTAAATCCCATATTCATTATACCCAAATCTGTGCTCTTATATAACTGTGTTTTGTAATAAGTAAAATAAAAAGGTATATATACTATTTTTATGCCAGAGCAGTAAAAAAAAGTTTGCCAAAGAGTGTTAAAAATGAACTAAACTAAAAGGTGAGAGAAGAATTATAATACAACACAGTTTGACTTGTTCCTGAATCTTTTTAAAAATACCATTATTTTGAGATATCTCTTGGAGAATCCTAGAAGTCACCCAATCAATTTTTTTTTCATTAAATACAAAGCATGATGAAGCGTGTACTCTTTGGACATACTGAACATGGAGTAAACGAATGACTCCCACATTTCATTTTTACAATGGTATTACAGTTCAATTCAGAAAAAGGTGATCAGGTAAATACACACACTATTTTGTTTTATTAATGATTCTCATTGCTCCAACATTTTCATCCCCCCAAAATATTTTATTATTTGTCCACTGAATATCTATTGGTTACAATTTATTGTTGAAATGGTGACTTGACAAATTGAGGAGCAGAATGTTTCCTTCACAAATATGGACTGTTTCTTGACAACAAATGGCAAAACTAAGCCATGTTCTCCCAATGAAATTCAGAAATCAGAAGTATAGAATGCCTTTGCAGTAAGGCAGCCATTATTTTCTATATTGTTTACAACTCTGTTTGAAATCTAATTTTGGTGATATTCACCCACAAATCTTTCTGGTAAGAAAAAAAAAAACTTGATGCCTGATTAAATTTGCTTAGTGGATATGCCATTTATCTCTTCTCCTCCCTAAAACTTTACTAAAATGGCACGACACGGATGTGCATAATGGTATATGGTCAATAACAGTGTAGAATATGAAACAACAGAACATTAGAAATTGAGTGGTGACTACTTAGTAGTGGCAAAAAAAATTAATCTTAAGCCGAAAGTGGGAAAGTCATTTTCCAATTTTCGTTGCAGAGCTTTTGATGGCTTAGAGACTGAATGCACCAGGTAAGTAGGAGTTATAGAGAAGACTGTTTAGAAATCTGTTTAAGAAGTAAGCTGGCTTTCAAAGCCCATGCTCATGTCAGTTCAAAAGGGTGTCAGTCCTTCCACTCTCCAGCTGAAGACGGGGTCCTCTGGAGGGAGACACGGAGCTAGCTAAGGAGAAGTTGGAAGACTCTTTACTAGGGATCACCACCCTCTTCCCACACTCATATAAAACAATAATCCGATGAGTCATAGACTTCACAAGCTCTCCAAAGAACCCATTCAGACTACTTTACAATCAAAATGGCAGATGTCAAACATCTTATTGGTACATGCGGAAATTCCAAGGGCTGATTTAGTGTTCCCTCTCTTACATTGGAACCAAGGATGACCAGATATCTGAAGAAAACATCCAATGTGAAAGGCAGACAAAAAAAAAAATAGAAAACAGAAGAAACTTTAAAAATATTTTCATATTTAGGGAAACAATTATTAAGCTCAAGAGAAATGTTCTATGAAATGATTTGGCTGAGACTGTGTCTTGGTGGTAACATAAACACTGGCAATTGACAGACAACATAAACACAGTGGTTAAAATACAGGATCTGGAGTCAAATATCTTATGACCAAAGTTCAAATCTGCATATTACTAACAAAACTTTAGCAATTTCCTTACCTCCTCAGTTTTATTTCTATAAAATGCACATACAAATAACTACTGCCTAGAGTAAGGAATAATATCTTCAGGATTAAATGAATTGATATTTGTAAAGTTCTTAGAAAATACCTAATACAAAAATACAATAAAGTTATTTGTAACAGTTTTGGCATTCTTAATCTAAACAAAATTATGTTATAATGGCAATATTCAAATGGAGCAATAAAAGCATAGGTATGTATGGTGGAGATAACAAGAAAGGAATCTAAATATTAATTTTCTACAGTGAGAGAAGCATTGTTAAAAACTGGATGAGTCAAGAAGAATCACTATACATATGATCTTTAGAAACATAGTGGTCTGCCGGGCGTGGTGGCGCACACTTGTAATCCCAGTACTTTGGGAGGCGGAGACCGGAGGATCCGGGTTCACGGCCAGCCTCAGCTCTCGCTCTCTCTCTCTCTCTCTCCCTCTCTATCTCTACTTAGTGAGGCCCTCTGCAACTTCGTGAGACTCGGTTTCAAAATAAAGGATAAAAAAATAGGGCCGGAGGTTTAGCGTGGAGGTAGAACGCCCCTGGGTTCAATCCCTGGTACCGCAAAAAAAAAAAAAAAAAAAAAAAAAAAGAAACATAGTGGTCTTTCTCTTACACAAAAAAGAAAATATTTAAAAGTAACTCAAATATTAGGGAAAGGGATTATAGGGGGAATACTCATTTTAAAATAGGAATTTTAGAACAATAGGTCTCTTTAAACATAGTAATGCATAACTTTGGTAAATTTACTTAGAAATTACAAATATGTTATAGGCTTGTCATTAAAAATAAGAAAGTAGTCATGGAAATATTTAGCTGCATATCCTGATCTTATTGTTTGCCATAGTGACCACTTGCCTAGAATTTTTTTCATCACTTGATCTTATCTTTGAACATGAAGTCATCTTGCTACGTCCTGACCCTGTTTTGATTTGTAGGACTCTTGGCAGCAGTAGTCATGGCAGCCAGCATGCAAATACTCTGACACAAGTTATCAACTTTGCAATGGGAAGAGTCACTCCCCATACTCTCTTGCTTACAATTTCATGGCTTGAAAGCACAACCGTAGTGCAAGCTTAACTGTTCCCCAGGCATGGTACTAAAATGAGTGATTCTCTTAAAACAAATAGTAATAAATTTCCAATACACTTTTATTTCACTAAATATTATAGCCCATTACAGGATGGGTGGAATCATGATTAACCTGCATTAAGGAAGAACAAGAAACCCATGAACCTTAAGGAAGAATTATGTAGCTGAACATTTGTCTCTAACCCCAAAGCAATATTAGGACTAGGGTGGTATTATATATAGTCATGTGAATTATGACTACAGATAAACCTAATTTACTAAAGGAAAGATTTACTTTATGTAGAATATAGAACTTCAAAACCCCAAGGAAAGGGAGGATGATAGAGAATGTGAAGCCACCATGTTTCTCTCTGAAATAATTTACTTATGAGAGGAGGAATGATAGACTGGATCAGCTATCACAAGCTGAAAGCCAGAAGGCAGCAGAACATAAATGAGCAAGGCTGTCCAGCCTGGAAGGAGCAGCCGCCCCTCCGCCTCGCTGACCGCGGCCTGGAGAAACAGACCTGGCATGAGAGGCATTTCAGTTCTCTGTGCTTTACGTCAAAAAGCCAATTTGAAATTTGTTTTTTTTTTTATGTTTTTATTGGTGCATTGTAGTCTCACATCACAATGAGCATCAGCCCGGTGTTAACATACATGCACACAGCTTTTGGTGTCCCTCCCCCCCCGCCTCCCCCCCACATGTAGCACTGAGAATGATGTTGGTATAATCTCATATATACACATTGTTTATGACAGTAAGTCCATGGATTCACTACTTTCTTACCCTTCCCCTTCCCTTGTACCCCTTCCCTTGCACCACTGAGGGTTCTCCATTG